>JAVJIF010011662.1:0-126778 GCA_038442645.1 Agave tequilana | reverse complement strand
TGTGCATGCATAGATGGAACTTGCTTCTTTCGAAACAAGGATTCCAAACGTGTGTGGCTCTTGGCACATTGGCTCAAAGTGGAGCCAAACAATCCACTCTCTTCTTTAACAAACAAAATCATCATTGATCCTAGAAGAAGAGGTGCATGCAATAGGTATGCTACGTGAAGCTACACTAGCATGGCAAAATGTGCATCCAAATTATTTTGTAAAACAATATTTTTCTCTAAACAAACATTTAAATCATTTGAAATAGAAATTATTTTATTTTTCAAAGCAACATTCTCTTTTAAAACAAAATCAACTTTTGAAGACAAATTTTTGTTTTTCTTGAAAAGTATTTCACAATCATTTTTAGATTTTAAAAATTTATTTTCTTTTAGTGCAAGGTCAAGTTGAGATTTTAATGAATCTCTCTCATTTGATATCTCCTCTTTCTCTTGCAAAACAATATCAAGTCTAGCAATCAAATTTTATTTTCATTATTAATGCTTAGACTTTTCTTTTTCAAAACATTATATTTTTCAATTAGTTTTTCACAAACTATGGAAAGTTCTTCATTCAAAACATGGGCATCAATATAACATCACATGAAGAACTAGAATCAAACTATCTAGTTGAGTTTCCGATTGTACCTCAAGGGAGTCATTCCCTTGGACCATGAAGCATTGAGATTCGGATTCTCCACTAGATTCTTCCGGTTGGATTTGCAAATGAAGCTCGAAGGGGTGGTTGTGGTTGTCAACATATTCCACACTACAAATGCGGAATCAAAGTTAGAAGCAAGCATAAGATATTCTTTATTTAATGTGCTTCTAATAGCCTCAAGGGCTAATGCATTGGCCCCTATATGATTGCGGTCACAAAGATAACATCTCTTGGTAGCGGCAAGGAAAACATGCAATCCCAGGGTTTTTAGGTACATGGACATCCTATACTTCCAAACAACAATGTTGGAAGGGTCAAAACTAGGTGGGATCATGAAGTCCATGGTAAACTATATGAGTGTGCAAACAAGCAAATGCAAACAATAGATTAGCAAACAAAGGATCTCACTCCTAGGATGTTAAGCTTAAGTATCAGGAGCGTAGGCTCTGATACCAATTGTAAATCACCTAGAGGGGGGTGAATAGGTGATATGCTAATCTATAAACTAAATGCGCTAAATGCGAAAACTTAAAACAATTTTGCAATCACACTTAATACAACACACAAGTGTAGCCGAATTCCCGTGAAGGGTTCTGGACTAACTCCTTTTGATTCCCTAGATATGGGTTGAGGTGCTATATGAAGCTCTTGTGGTTAAGTACAAGTGAGGCACACACAAACAACAAGCATATAAGATGAATAGCAATATGCATATATGCAAGGCACAACACAAGCAAATAGATATGAATGATGTGAATGATGCTTTGCACAAAATAAAGAGAGAGAGAGAGGGTTGGGAGACAATGGATCAAACGCTAACAACAAGATATGTTTCGAGTTCGGCCCCTAGCTCTAATCCCCGCCTTCACCACCGTGAAGGATTTCCAATCCACTATCTCCCACAGAGGGAACCTCCACCGAGGAGGATTTGTTACAACACAAGGAGTACCAAACTCCTCTCTCAAACACACCTCACAACCGAGGGGTAGGCCCGTAGCCAAACAACAACAACAAAACACCTCTACCGAAGAGGGTTACAACTAATCTCCACCTCTCACTAGAGGGAGTAAACCACAAGCCTCAACCTCTACCAAAGAGGGAGCAAGCCAATCACCGATCAACCTCTACCAAAGAGGGATACAACAAGAGTAAGGGTGTTTACAACAAGTGGTTTCTTTCAACACAAACAATCTCTCTTTTCCACAAAACAAAGATCCTATAGAATAGGATAGAAGATATAGCTCAAGTGTGGAAAACTAGGTGTTTGGAAAACAAAAACTAAAGAAAAATACTTGGGAAAACTCTTGTAAAGATAGAAAATGAAAACCAAGACAAATCTCCCAAAATATTCTTTTCTTTGAATTTTTTCAAAACCTAAAACAAAATAAAGATAGATCTTTTTAGCACTTAAACTTTTTGAAAACTTGTTTAAACACTTGAATATCAGAGAAATTTTGGCTCTTGAAATCTTAGTTAAAACACCAAGCAATGGGGTATTTATAGCCCCAAAATAAAAACTAGCGTTAGGGCTGATCTGTTAGCTAACAGGCCTAGCGGTCGGCGGCCGGCCGACCGCCAACGGTCAGAATGTGACCGTTGGGGCAACCCGGTCGACCGTCCGGCCGACCGCCCAGATACAGAGAGCAGACTCTCTGATCCGGTCGGCCGCTCGGCCGACCGCCCAGATACAGAGAGCAAAGCTCTCTGGTCCGGTCGGCCGCCCGGCCGACCGTCCCTGTGATGCAAACGTGCACAAGCCTGTGCACGTCGGTCGACCGCAAGGGTCGACCGGCCTTTGGTGCGGTCGACCCGTGCGGTCGGCCGACCTGGCCTGTCAGCCACAAATCTGGGACAGAAACACATGTTAAAATATTTCTAAAAATTCTTTTATCTCTTGTAAAAATACCCAAAAATAGTTTATCTTTTGCATTGATATGTAAACATGTGATAAATATTTTAGCTCAAATATCAAGCATATGAAACTATTTTGTGTCTTAACATTTTTACCAAAAACAAAACTGTATTTTATCAAACTTTGATTTTTCACTACATGAATAGGATAGTCAAAATAAGCTTGTTTAAAAGTTAAGCATGTATGTATATAGAGCACATCTAATATACATAAAAACAAAGTAAACTTGTTTTGATCAATCTATTCATGAAAACCAATTCCAAAACATAAAACTTGTGTGTGTTGTGCACTTGAGCATATCAACTATTCTTATCTTACACATGGATCTAAAACACACTAAACTAAACTAGGATACCTAGTCTTCTTGACGACTTCATCTTCAAGTCGACTCGATCCCAAACGTGATCCACGGAGTGCAAAGGTATGATCTTGATGCTCGGGCACTGGAATCACCATGTGAAAGCTTCTAAACTCCTCTTTTTGAAGCAATCACCAACTAATATCTTGATCAATGATCTGTAACTAAAATCACAAGATATTAGTAAACATAACACATGAGTTAATCATCAAAACTAGAGAGGAAGGCCTCGGGCCAACAAACAGCCTATATAAGTTTGACACTGACGACTACCCCTCGGGAGTCTCTTGAAAGACAGGGACTCACCCATAATGATTGCTCGAAGTCAACCTATATGGGTCTTCAGCCTGATGGCCACCCGAGTGAGTCAACAGCCTATACGGGTCCCACCCTGACAGCTATCCTAGGGGAGTCTCCTGAAAGATTAGGACTCACGCACAATGGCTGCTCAAAGTTAACCTACACGAGTCTTCACCTGATGGTCACGTGAGTCAACAACCTATACGAGTCTTACCCTAATGGCTATCCTTCAGGGAGTTTCCTAAAAGACACGGTCCTCTCCCATAATGACTACTCGAAGTCAACTTATATCGGATCATCACCCTGACGGCTACCCGAACAAGTCAAAACCCTATCAAACCCTATAAAAAAGCAACAAGAGTAAGAGAGCATACTCAAAGAAATGGAAGTCACTCTTATTCATTGCAATGACAAGTCTCCTTATTACATCAGTTCTTATTACAAAAATGGGCAGGTCCATCTAGCTCTGCCTATGACTGTTGTTTTGGTCCTCGGACCATCCCGAGATCTCCCATTCCAGCCGCCGGGACCTTCAGCATGATTATTCGGCCTCCACGACTTACGACCCTAACCTCTAGGCCGAGAGTTCAGCCCCTCGGAGTTGCGTCTCGTACTCTCGAGCTAGCCACCTGCACTCTCTACTCGACTGACCGAGCTAAGGATCGTAACTTGAGATTGCAGCATCTACACCTCCTCGAGCAACTCCCCTAAAGCACTCCAAAGCTGATAATAATGCTTTGATTGGTGTGAAGCCTTGACCTCATTTCCTCCACATTCTTCTCACGATGCTCCATGATCTTCTCCAGTACTCGGACTGTTGGCCCAATGGCCTTCCACTCTAGTTTTGATGATGATCAACACTCATGTAGTTATGTTGCTAATATTCTTGTGTTTCTAAGTTTCAGATCATTATCAGGATATTAGTTGGTGATTAGCTTCAACAAGATGATTAGAAGCTTATCATGGTGATTCTGGTGCCAAAGCTTAAAGATCATACCTTTGCACTTGGAGAATCACGGAGTTTGGACCGAGTCTACTTGAAGATAGAAGATCGACAAGAAGACTTAGGTATCTAGTTTAGAGTTTGTGTTTTAGATCCATATTTGTAAAGCTTAGTTTAGTTGATATGCTCAAGTGAACACAAACACACACGTTTTATGATTTGATATTTGTTTTTATGAATAGTTGATCAAAACAAGTTTACATATGGTATATGTATAGTAGATGTTTTCTATTATACATACATGCTTTAACTTGGTAAACAAACTTATTTTGATATCCCTATTCATGTTTTGGAAAAATCAAGTTTGACAAAATGCAGGTTTTGTTTTTGATAAAATTTGCAAGACTCTAAAATGAATTGATATGTTGTCTTGAAATTTTTATCACATGTTTATGTTTAACATAAATGATAAAACAAGTTTTAGAAAAACATATTTTAGAAAAACAGTTTTTATTTTGATTAAAACTATTTAGTGGATTTACTGTGAATTTATGAGATTTTTAGAAAATATTTTACACTGTTTTTCTGCCCTGCACTGTGCCTGCCAGGCCAGTTCGGTCGACCGGACCGGTCGACCGCACCAAGTGGCCGGTCGACCGGGTCGGTCGACCGATGTGCACAAACGTGCACACTGGCTACACATTGTAGTCGGTCGACCGGGCCGGTCGACCGAGGTGAGAGTTTTGCTCACTGGTTTTTTCGGTCGACGGGCCGGTCGACCGCTAGTGCCCAACGGTCATATTTCTGACCGTTGGCGGTCGACCGGACCGGTCGACCGGCAGTCTGTCAGACTGCCACATCAGCCTAACGGTTAGTTTTTCCTAGGGCATATATAACCCCATTTCTCCATTGTTTTGTGAAGATTTTAGAGCTAAAAATTTCAGACTTTCTCTAGTGTTTAAAAGAGTTTTTAAAAGGTTTTTAAGCCAAAAAAATTTCATCTTATTTGTTTTTGGGTTTTTGGAAAATCAAAGAAAACTAGTTTTGGGATTTTGATTTGGTATTTCATTTTCTATCATATACAAGAGATTTCCCAAGTAGTTTTTTCTTTGTTGCTTGTTTCCAAAACACTTTGATTCCACACTTGAGCTATATCTTCTATCCTAAACTATTTAGGATCTTGTTTTTGTGGAAAAGAAAAAGGAAAGAGGTTGTGGTTGAAATATACCACTTGTTGTAAACCCTTGATTTCTTGAGTTGCTCCCTCTTTGGTAGAGGTGGAGATTGTTGTATTGGGTTGTTGGTTTGGATCCCTCTTCGGTAGAGGTGATTGAGTTGGTTGTAAACCTCTTCGGTAGAGGTGTTGTTGTTGTTGTTGGTTGTTGGGCTCGGTGGAGGTTGTTGTTTGAGAGAGGAGTTCGGTACTCCTAGAGTTGTAAAAATCCTCTTCGGTAGAGGTTCCCTCGGTGGGAGTTGAGATAGTGGAAATCCTACACGGTGGTGTAGGCGGGGATGTAGAGCAAGGTGCTCGAACCTCGAAACAAATCTTTGTGTTGCGTATTGATCCATTGTCTCTCTAACTCTCTCTCATTTATATTGTGCAAAGCATCATACTTCATATCATCATATCATATTTGCTTGTGTTGAGCATAACTCATATTGCCATATCATATTGCTTGTGTTGCTTGCATTATTTCATATTGCTATATCCTTTATTGCTTGGCTTGATTGTGTGTGCACATTTCTTGGATTGCTGTGTGTGTGTGCCTAACTTATACTCATCCAACAAGAGCTTCACATAGCACCTCAACCCATTTCAAGGGGAATCAAGGGGAGTTAGTCCAGAGCCTCGCAAGGGGAATTCGGCTACACTTGTTGTATTGTATTAGTTGTGCATAATTTGCATTAGCTTCCGCATTTAGCGCACTTAGTTTGCATTTAGTTTATTAGATTAGCACTTACACCTATTCACCCCCCCTCTAGGTGTTTTTCAATTGGTATCAGAGCTAGTGCTCCTGATTTTAGGCTTAACATCCTAGGAGTAAGATCCATTTGCTTGCTAATCTATTTGTTTGCATTTGCGTGTTTGCACACTCATATAGTTTGCCATGGACTTCATGACCCCACCTAGCTTTGATCCTTCCAACATTGATGTTTGGAAGTATAGGATGTCCATGTACCTAAAGACCCTAGGTTTGCATGTTTTCCTTGCGGCCACCAAGAGATGTTATCTTGGTGATTGCAATCATATAGGGGCCAATGCAAGCCCTAGAGGCATTAGAAGCACTTTATCTAAAGATTATCTTTTATGTGTTTCTAACTTTGATTCCGCTTTTGTAGTGTGGAACAAATTGACAACCACCAACACCTCCAAGCTTCAAGTCCAAATCCAACAAGAAGAGGAATCTAGTGGAGAATCTGAGCCACAACAATGCTATATGGTCCAAGGGAATGACTCCCTTGAGGTACATTCGGAACCCCACTTAGATAGTGATGATGATGCTAGTTCTTCTAGTAATGATATTGTTGATCCCCATGCTCTAAATGAAGAACTTTCAATAGTATGTGAAAAGTTAATTGAAAAATATAAGATTTTGAAAAAGAAAAGTCTAGAAATTGAAAAAGAAAATAAAAGTTTGCATTCTAGACTTGATTGTGTTTTACAAGAGAAGGTTGAGGTCTATAATGAAAGGGATTCATTAAGATCTCAATTAGAACTTGCATTAAAAGAAAATAAATTTTTAAAATCTAAAAATGATGTGAAACACTTTTGAAGAAAAATGAAAACTTGTCTTCAAAATTGATTTGTTTTAAAAGAGAATGTTGATTTGAAAAATAAAATTATTTCTATTTCAAATGAGTTGAATGCTTGCTTAGATAAGAATATGGTTTTGAAAAATAAAGTTGATGCACATGTTTGCCATGCTAGTGTAGCTTCTTCATCTAGTCTACCTAATGCATGTACCACTTCTTCTAAGATTAATAATGATATATCCATGCTTAAGAAGAAGGTAGATTGTTTGGGCTCCACTATGAGCCAATGTGCTAAGAACCATACACGCTTGGAATCCTTGGTTCGAAAGAAACAAGTTCCATCTTCTATGCATGCACACCCTTCACGGCATACACATGCTCCTCACGGACACACCCATCACCCTATGTATGCTCATGTGTACACATGTACACATTGTGGCCAAAAAAGCCATCTTGCTAAATTTGTTTTGTGATTAGATACATACTACTAATTTAGCAAAGAATTTTGTTTGGGTTAGAAATGAGACTAACCCCCATGGACCCAAAAGAGTATGGGTACCAAAGACACCCCTCCTATTTTTTTGATGTAGGTGTGGGCTCTCACATGACGTTGAGAGTGATGACACCTTGGAGTGGATGCGTTCCGGACTTCATGGAAATCAAATTGGATGCATCACTTTCAAGGGAAGAGATGGTGGAGAGGACCACCAAGTTTTGGAGACAAGGAGGTTGCCTTCTAGGTTTTGGTAACAATTCCTAACTCCTTATTATTTGTTTACACGCTTTATATTTCATCTTTGATTATAGCATGTTTTTATTGTCTTGGATTAGTATGTTCATTCCATGTTTATTAGATCCTTGACATACATGTATAGTATTTGAGACACACATGCTTATATGAACCCATAATTAGTGTTCTCACTTTTGTTTAAGCTATAATGTACATCATGAATCTAATACATGTGAATTTACATAATAATCATGTTTTAGTTTTCCATGATGACTTTTATCGTGTTTTTGATGCTTCATGTTTTGAATATATGTTTAAGTGTTAGTTTTCATTAAGACTAGTTAATACTTGTACATAGAGTGGGTTACAAATAAATCTATATATGTTGAGCTTGAATGCTTATTTGAACCCATTAGATGTGCTAGTATAGTCTAGTTTTGATGATTCATACATTTGAACTTGTATTCCTATTTTGATTTGTTTTATGATTATGAGTTCCATTTCATGTATATATTTGTATTGCCAAACTTTAAGATATACATGTATACCCCTTGAGTCATTTGCCTTTCATGCAAATCTATTTATAGACTCAATTGTGTTTAGGGATATGTATGTATACTTCATGTTGGACAAGACATACATATACCTTGAAATGAAATTGCTTTTAGTAAAGATTTAGATTTTCATGTTTTCATGTTTTTGTGTCAATATTTAACTTCATGTATATGTCTATCTTATCCAAACTAATTTTATACATATACATTCTTTTTGAGCCACGTGCCTTCATGCATATATTCTTGTGGACTCGTTATGTTTTGGATATGTATGTATATTTTAGCTTGTATTAGACATACATATGCCTTGAAGATTAGATAGTTTGATGATTTTCCTGTTTTAAAGAATAATTGAGTTTATTGCCTAATTTTCATATTTATGATCTTCATATTTATTTGTACACTCACATCTATTACTTGCTCATGTTTTGTTTTTCATGAGTCCTATTTATGCCTAATTAAACTTGAGTGTTTGATATGATGTGAATTTCATGTTTATGAAAAACAATTTTGTTTTATTCCTTGCTTGAAGGATTTCGCACTAGTTAACAAATTTTTCCATTTAACTAGTTGCGGTATTCTTCATTTGGTAGTGATTTTCAAACAAAACTACATTTACAAATCTATCTTTGAAAACCCCTACTCAAGGGCGGTAGGATGGGAGATCATGTTCAGTATGCCCCTAAATTGAAAATCTTTAAAACTTGAATTATGATTGGGTGGTAGAGAATATGATGTATACACTTGAACTTATTGTTATGTCAATGGTATCATTGAACTCTTTCAATTGGTATCATTTTGATCTTCTTGTATACTCATATATGTTTTGTATGTATGTATGCTTTAAATTCCAAGTATATCAATTCTATTGGTATCTATTTTTCATACATATATATGTTTGTGTTTATGCTAGTGCTTGAGTTCAATTTTGTTTAAATTGATTACTTTTAAATTGTTATCAAGACTATGCATGACTTTAGTTTGTATTTCTTAAAGGGGGAGAAAATTTGATTTTGTATTTCAATTGGTATTTGTACTCCCACACTTTATGATTAAAAGTTGTTATTTTGAACATATGATATCAACATCAAATTATTGTTTTTAAAATGAACAGTTCTTACTATTGGTATCAATGTCTCTATGTAAAATTTTTCAATTGGTATCAGATTTATGTTAATTACAATTGGTATCAAGATTCATGTTTAAGAATTCAAGATTTATGTTTAATTTCAATTGGTATCGATTGTTTTCATGATGATGATTTTCAATTGATATCATGTTTTTAAAGTCACCCCTTATTGACTTTGTTTTTGTTTTAGACAAAAAGGGGGAGAACATTGTCTTTTATTGTTTTGTTTGACATAAGGGGAAGAAAGATTTTTTACCCCTCGTTTTATTTATGGTTTTGATTACCCCTTTGTTGATGATTGACAAAAAGGGGGAGAAGAATTTGAGTTTTGTTTTCATATATGCATGATTGTGTTTTTGCATATACCAAGTTCATGCATAAGGATAAATAATAATATATGAGCATGATTTTGTTTAGTATCATGTGCTTTCATTGCATATCTATATGTTTATTGTGATGCATGAGTTAAGGGGGAGCTTCTTTGAAGCTTATCTTTAATCCATGCATATATAACTCCATGAGTTTTGTCATCATCAAAAGGGGGAGATTGTTGGCCCAATGGCCTTCCACTCTAGTTTTGATGATGATCAACACTCATGTAGTTATGTTTGCTAATATTCTTGTGTTTCTAAGTTTCAGATCATTATCAGGATATTAGTGGTGATTAGCTTCAACAACAGAGATTAGAAGCTTATCATGGTGATTCCGGTGCCAAAGCTTAAAGATCATACCTTTGCACTTGGAGAATCACGGAGTTTGGACCGAGTCTACTTGAAGATAGAAGATCGACAAGAAGACTTAGGTATCTAGTTTAGAGTTTGTGTTTTAGATCCATATTTGTAAAGCTTAGTTTAGTTGATATGCTCAAGTGAACACAAACACACACGTTTTATGATTTGATATTTGGTTTTTATGAATAGTTGATCAAAACAAGTTTACATATGGTATATGTATAGTAGATGTTTTCTATTTATACATACATGCTTTAACTTGGTAAACAAACTTATTTTGATATCCCTATTCATGTTTTGGAAAAATCAAGTTTGACAAAATGCAGGTTTTGTTTTTGATAAAATTTGCAAGACTCTAAAATGAATTGATATGTTGTCTTGAAATTTTTATCACATGTTTATGTTTTAACATAAAATGATAAAACAAGTTTTAGAAAAACATATTTTAGAAAAACAGTTTTTATTTGATTAAAACTATTTAGTGGATTTACTGTGAATTTATGAGATTTTTAGAAATATTTTACACTGTTTTTCTGCCCTGCACTGTGCCTGCCAGGCCAGTTCGGTCGACCGGACCGGTCGACCGCACCAAGTGGCCGGTCGACCGGGTCGGTCGACCGATGTGCACAAACGTGCACACTGGCTACACATTGTAGTCGGTCGACCGGGCCGGTCGACCGAGGTGAGAGTTTTGCTCACTGTTTTTTCGGTCGACCGGGCCGGTCGACCGCTAGTGCCCAACGGTCATATTTCTGACCGTTGGCGGTCGACCGGACCGGTCGACCGGCAGTCTGTCAGACTGCCACATCAGCCTAACGGCTAGTTTTTCCTAAGGGCTATATATACCCCATTTCTCCATTGTTTTGATGAAGATTTTTAGAGCTAAAAAATCCAGACTTTCTCTAGTGTTTAAAAGAGTTTTTAAAAGGTTTTTAAGCCAAAAAGATTTCATCTTATTTGTTTTGGGTTTTTGGAAAATCAAAGAAAACTAGGTTTGGGATTTTGATTTGGTATTTCATTTTCTATCATATACAAGAGATTTCCCAAGTAGTTTTTCTTTGTTGCTTGTTTCCAAAAAAACACTTGATTCCACACTTGAGCTATATCTTCTATCCTAAACTATTTAGGATCTTGTTTTGTGAAAAAGAAAAAGGAAAGAGGTTTGTGGTTGAAATATACCACTTGTTGTAAACCCTTGATTTCTTGAGTTGCTCCCTCTTTGGTAGAGGTGGAGATTGTTGTATTGGTTGTTGGTTTGGATCCCTCTTCGGTAGAGGTGATTGAGTTTGGTTGTAAACCTCTTCGGTAGAGGTTGTTGTTGTTGTTGTTGGTTGTTGGGCCTCGGTGGAGGTTTGTTGTTTGAGAGAGGAGTTCGGTACTCCTAGAGTTGTAAGAAATCCTCTTCGGTAGAGGTTCCCTCGGTGGGAGTTGAGATAGTGGAAATCCTACACGGTGGTGTAGGCGGGGATGTAGAGCAAGGTGCTCGAACCTCGAAACAAATCTTTGTGTTGCGTATTGATCCATTGTCTCTCTAACTCTCTCTCATTTATATTGTGCAAAGCATCATACTTCATATCATCATATCATATTTGCTTGTGTTGAGCATAACTCATATTGCCATATCATATTGCCTGTGTTGCCTTGCATTATTTCATATTGCTATATCCTTTATTGCTTGGCTTGATTGTGTGTGCACATTGCTTGGATTGCTTGTGTGTGTGTGCCTAACTTATACTCATCCAACAAGAGCTTCACATAGCACCTCAACCCATTTCAAGGGGAATCAAGGGGAGTTAGTCAGAGCCTCGCAAGGGGAATTCGGCTACACTTGTTGTATTGTATTAGTTTGTGCATAATTTGCATTAGCTTCCGCATTTAGCGCACTAGTTTGCATTTAGTTTATTAGATTAGCACTTACACCTATTCACCCCCCTCTAGGTGTTTTTCACGGACTGCATACTTGAGCTCCAGCATCTCGGCACACTTCTTATCGATCTATGACTGAAGTGAAGAGATCTCCGATTGGGCCGGGAAAACTTCCCTTGAAGGTCAGACACCTTAACCCACGCCTTCTGCCGCTCCTCGAGTCTGCTCAGTAGCCTTACTTCGAGGTCTATCCTCTCATGCCTTAATTTAGCTATTACCCCAGTAACTCACGTGCCTTTAGGAACACTCGTTCATCCCCCTATTGACATTTATCACTATCACATTGTGGGAGATGAGTTCACAATCCAGTTAGGAGGTAAGGAGATCAAGCAATTCGAGTTCGATATGACGAGAAATCCCAGGCATCATGCGGGATGAACTCGGGGTGACCTTTCTCCGCCAGCATTCAGGAAATCTTGCAACGATCCAGGCTCATCATCCAGGTCAACTTCTCCCCCGTCGTCACTACCTTCGGGGTCAGAGCCCTCGGCTTCGTTAAAGAATTTTGCACAGAGGGCCCAGCTCCATCAAAATTTAGGCGGGTGAGGGATGCCCGTGGCTCCCAAAGGACTCCCTGAACTTGACCCTCCAATCCTATGGAGATTGCCAGGTTAGAAGCTAGACCCAAAGGGTCCACCGAACCGGCAGCCACAAGGCCTTGAAACAATGAAAACAAGACTTCAAAAAGAGGTGAAAGCAAAGATCCATTTATTTTGTTAAAAAAGGATTACATCTTCTTTTTGGTAAAAAGGAAAAAACAAACAAGGCAAACTCTTAAGCACTCACTTTGCTCTTGCGAGATGCCTCTGTGGGAAAGGTTGGAAGCACCACATTCTTAGAGGTAGTCGAAGCTGGAGCCGAAGCCCTGACAGGAGGAGCATCCGAAGGGAGACTCGTCACTGGGAGTGCAACACTGCTAGACAGACAGAGGTCAGAAGCATCGCGTCCTCGGAGGTAGCCAGAGCCAAAGCCTTAGTAGGAGGAGCATTCGAGGGGAGACTTGTCATTAAAGTGTAGCACTACTAGATAGGGTCCTCGGGGAGGTCCTTGCCTCAGCAGTAGAAGCAGCATGACCTACAGGACATCCCAGGCCTTGGCGTTCTAATAAGGCTCCAGCTTCAAGTGGACATCTCGGGACGACACCCTGCATCCCGTTCTTATATCTATCCTTGTACTTCTTGAACTTAAAAACCTTCATCTCCTATTGGCACTAATCAATCACCTCCTGCTCGCACTTCTCTGCCTCATCCTGAGCAATCAGCGCTCGACTCAAGTCATCCTCGAGGCACTCATTTGCCTCCTCGAAGGTATCACTATCCGACCTCAGGGTAGCTTCTACCCCCCTCAGCCTGTCGGTAAGCCTCTCTCAGCTCCTGCTGAGCAGACTGCAGTGCCGCCTCTTTCTGCTACAGTTCGGAGTCTCTCTTCTGCAACTCTAAGCTTTTCTTTCCAGCTTCCCCCGATCGTCCGCCAACTGGGCCGCAGGAACTCCCTCTCCCTTGATTCTCCCATAAGCTGCTCCAGCTCTTTTTCTCGACTCCATCGGACCTCCGCTGCATGATCCAGGTCCTTTTGGAGCTGACTAATCTTCTCAGTCGCCACCTTCCCCGCGACGCTGAGCTCCTCCATCTACTGGCGCAATCCAATAATTTCACCATCCTTCTCCTTCAGGGCTTGCTTTGATCATCATCCAGTAGCTCAGAGATGAGCACGTCATTCTAAAATGGAAGACAAACTCAGATGACAAACAAAACAACTAAAGACAGAGTCATCACGATACTTACCCTACAAACTTCATTCTTCAAATGCCGCCTTCGTTTCTTCAAAGGTAAGGTCTTGAGTTCCTCAAGCCCTCTGAGGAAGTCACCATATCAGAGGGCTGCCCCAACGTCTCTCCTCCAGAGAACAATCCTGATTCAGGATTTATAATAGTGCACCTTGAAGGTAGCTCCTGGCACTAAGCGGCAATCCCCGAAGAGCTGACACCACCGACGACCCTCATGTCATTTGCAGCCTGAGCCTCCATTGACTCAAGCACATGCAAGGACCCAAGCTCGATATCATCTAAAGTAGGAGGCATCATGGCCTTAATCTCCTTGTCAGAAAGTAATCAATAGTAGTAGGAGGCTCTGCCGGCGGCTCTAGTCCCTTTCCATCCCTTCAAGGGATGCGTCAGTAACCTTTTCGAGAGCCTTAGTGATGGGTGAACCCCGTGAGTACCGGATTCCACGTGGCTCGAAGGGTTCAATCTGAGCCTCCTCGGCCACAGGGGACTGCTCCGCGGTTGTGGTCATATGAGTAGCCGCGGCCTCAAGCAAGTCCGTCTTCCCCTCCTCGTCCGACTCGTCGAACTGAAGCCTGCGCCTCTTCTGCGAAAAAAAACAAGCATCAAGAAACAGCTCCTTAAAGAGAACCAAAGAAATCAAGGATTTACCCTGGGGCACGAAAGATGCGAAGGTTGAGCAAGAACCCTCTACTTCTTTGTGGGAGCATCCATTATGGAACCCTCAACTCTCTGAGATCGACAACTGGTTGGCTCTTCTCTAGAGTAAGCTCTCCTGATTCACTGGAAGGTTGGCTCTTACCCGAAGCATGCACCCTCGGGATGACTGGGGGCACTTGAGGCCTGTTCGAATCAAACAGCCAACTCCAGTTGTGGTAATTGAGTTGATGGCGGTCAGCTTTTGCAGCTTCGCATCTAGATAGGTAGAGAATGACGCACCTCCCCGGGCTGATGGACTCCGATTCTAAGTGGTCGGGATAGTTCCACGTTAACTTTCCAACTAGGCCTCCCATGGGCTAGTAACTCGAACCACGATCTCACGCATGATCACTGTCAGCCATGTTGATAATAAGTTTATCACACCCACCTTGGGGCATGAAGTAGAGAATATCCTGGCTAGTACTCCTCGGCGCATAGGCAGCACTGAAAACTTCTTGTTGATAGGCGTCTGGAACCTCCAGAAAACCTCGAACCTGAGGACTGTTCGCCATGCAACCCCCGACAACTACGAGTAGGTAATTTGGTAGAAAGTTAGAGCACTGCGGATGAACTGTAGGTCACCTAGAGGGGGGTGAATAGGTGACAAGCTAATCAAATGCAAAACTAATGCGAAATTAAAAACTATTTAAGCAAACTAAAAATAATAAGCTAACACATAACGTATAACCAAAGAGTGTAGCCGAATTCCCAGTGAAAGGTTTTGGACTATCTCCTCAAAATTCCTCTAAATTAAGAGCTGAGGTGCCACTATGGCTCTCTTGGTTAAATAAAACTGTGAGCAAACAATCCCAAGCATATATCAATTAAGCACAAGGAATATCAAGCAAGTAATAGATATAACTAATAAACGCATGCAAGATATAAACACAAGAGTGAGAGAGAGATAAGCAATCACCAACATGGGAGGTTTGTTTTGAGATTCGAGCACACTTGCTCTACGTCCCCGCCTTCACTACTATGAAGGCTTTTCACTATAATCGTTCCCGCAAGATCACCTGGTGGTATCGCAACACGTACAACGAGCTCCCTCAAGAACTCTTGGGCCCGCAAGTCCCTCACTTATTCCTGCAAGAACAGCACACGCAAGTACACTAGCTTGCCGAGGCTGCACCTCTACAATGAGCTCCTCAAGAACTCTACACACCGCAAACCCACAAGTTCGACTCCTCAATTACAAAGATATAAACTTGGCGATCTTTACACTTCAATTACCAAAAACACTCTCACAACAAATGATCCCTAGAGGATAAATATAGCAATAGAAAGCTCAAGTTTGTGTGAGGAAAATAAGATAGAGTTGAAGTGAAAAACTCAAAAAATCTCTTTTGAAAACTCTTAAAAACTCTCCTTTTGATATGGAAGTTTTAGCCCAAAAACAAGTGAAGAAAAACTCTAAGAGAGATGGGAAAAACTGACTCTAAAACTTCTCCAAAGTCTAGTTTAACTAGCCAAAATAGCCTCTTTTTATAGAGCTACAAAAACTAGCTGTTGGGGCAAATCTCCAAGCTAGATGACTTGTCGGCGACCGGTCAACGGTCATATTTATGACCATTAGGCTTGTTGGTCGACCGTCGGTCGACCGCAGCCAGGTCTTGATCTGTCGGTCGAACGAGGCTAGAACCAGAGAGCACTGCTCTCTGGCCAGTCGACCGCAGCCAGATCCAGAGAGTAAACTCTCTGGATCAAGCTCTCTGGATCGATCGACCGCCCGGTCGATCGGCCCTCAAGCCAGGGCTTGTGCACATCTCTGTGCACATTGGTCAACTGACTTCTGGTCCGGTCGACCGGTCGGTCGACCGCTAGAAGCACTGGTCAGGGTTAATTAGGAATTAAAACTCGGCCTTTTAAAATCCTATAAAATCCCATAAAATTACATAAAATCTACAAAAATCAGTTCATTGAAATACTTTGAAATCCAAATATGTGTGATCAAAAATCAACACATATTACAAATAAGTTAAACTATTTTTGTGATATAGAAATTCAACTTTAAACAAAAATCGATATTTTCAAAAATCAACTTTGAAATGAAAAACTGATTTTTTCAAACTTGTTCAAATACAAAAATATGATATAAAACTCATATGAAGCATAGTGTGTATGGACATAATCCAATACACATATAAGATGAAATATCTGTGTTTTTGACAATAAGATCTAAAATAAGTTTTGATAAATACAAAAGTTAAACACATGATATAAAAACATCAAATAAGTTTTTTTAAACATTTAAACCATCAATGTGTATGGATGAAATTCAAAATACATATAAAACATGTAAACTTGTTTTGATGAACTCTATTTATGAAACATAAAGACCTTCTTTGAAGCTCAAAAATTTTCTAAATCAAAACTATTCTTATGAAAACACATATAAATTTTGTGTTGTGTGTGTATATGAGCTTGAGCAATCCATAACTAATTTATCTTTATATTGTATCTAAAACACAAAATCTTAACACTTACAAAACTAGACTCAAGTCTTGAAAATCTTCTTCTCCTCTTGACTTGGTCCAAACTTTGATCCAAAGAGCTAGATTCCTCTTGAGCATTTGATGTGATCTTGATGCGTGAGCTCTTGAATCAACACGTGCTAGCTTCAAAACTTAACTTCGAAACTTTTGTTGAAGCTAAACACTGACTAAGATCTTGATCAAATATCTGAAACTTATTAAACATAAGATCATTAGTACAATAACTATATGAGTTAATCATGATGGGCCTTTGGGTTAACAATCTCCCCCTTTTTGATGATGACAAAACTCATGGAGTTATATATACATGAATTAAAAATAAGCTTCATAGAAGCTCCACCTTAACTCATGCATAGCTATAAACATAAAGATATTCAACGAAAGCACATAAATTAAACAAAACATATATGCATAAATACCGATATTAGGCATGCATATATGAACTCACTAAATTCTTCTCCTTCTTTTGTCAATTCATCAACAAACAAGTGAAGACAATCAAACAATAAATACGTATATGATATATACATTCATGAAGAGGAGAGACGTTAAGTTAGCTCCTCCTGCATACATGTATTACATGGAGAGGGGATGACTAGAGCCTAACCAACATAAGTATAATATACAATGTATAGACGGAGATGTTAAGCTCCCCTTAAACACGTGTACCACATAAAAAAGAGAAGGCAAGCTCCTAAATATGTAAAATACACTCAGTATGAATCTACATATAGAAGAGATGTTAAGCTCCCCCCTGCATAAAAGAAATATATATCAAACAAATTTTGAAATCACTTTAAGACAAATTTTGAAATTTCTTGAACTCAATAAAATGAATTATGACACCATGAAATCAAATTGTAGCTAACAAAATAAATGTTGGAACTAATTGTACATAAATAAAATTTTTAAGATACCAATAGTAGATTTTGAAACCAATTAAAAGTGAAACATGAAGTACATTTTGATACAAAAAAATACCAATTGAAATCAATGTATAAGTTTATAAAAATATCAATAAACATTTAGGATAAAATCAAGCTTAGCATAAATATGATTTGTACTTTAAAATGTATGGACATGTAAAACACGTACAATCAAATCATATATATATATGTATGAACAATTTAAATACCAATTTGAAATATGATGTATACATATATACGAAAAAACATATGAGTATACAAAAATAAAATTCTATGAAAAAGATCATGCATATAACTCATATCATCCACACTTTCATGCACAAGATAAAAAGATATTCATTTAGACACACAAGGCATGATCACCCATCCAACCGTCCTTAAATTGGTAGGGGTTTTCAAAATAAGAGTTTAAAAATAATTTAATATGTTTGAAAACTCTACCAATTTAAGAATCAAGAAACTAGTTTAAAATAATTTTGGAAGACTAGTTAAAGATCCTTCAAAACATGAAACCAAATCATATATCCCATGAAGCATTGCTAAGTACACAAAATTATCACTCAAGATATATAAGGCTCAAAAAGGTGCTCATAAATAAAGTCATAAGTAAACCAAAATAATGTGAGTGCACAGAAATCATGTGAATAACATATTCATGAAATAAATCAATAAGACTCAAAACAAACATCAAAACTAAAAAATTTTATAAAAATTAAACAAGCATCAAGGTATATGTATGCATTGTCGAATTTAAAAGTATTTATACATATCCCAAAAAAATGAATCAAAAATGAAATTTTGCATGAAGACAAGTGACTCAAGGATATACTTGTATATCTATTTGTTTTAGAAAAAAATAACATATACATGAAGCAAATATGTACAAAAATAAGAAAAATAACTATAAATGAAAGAATCATCAAAACTAGGTTATACATGTACATGCAATGAGTATAAATGAGCAATGAAACATAAACACATAATAATCAAGTGTAGCCTACTACTTAACGAAAACTACATCTAAACAAGTAATCACCACATGAAGTACAAAACAAACATGATCATTAGGCTAAATGTACGTGTTTTAGAACTAGTATATACATAGTAGTTAAATAATAGTAAGAATACAAAATATGAATTCATATGAATGTGGGTGTATCTCAAAGACTATCTATGTATATCACTTGTCTAATAACATTGTATTTAACATAATGAACATTAAATCAAAACATGCTAAAAATCATTAATGTAAAAGCATGTAAACTAAAATAGGAATTTAGAGATAGTTATCAAAACTAATGAACCAATCTATAGGTCTCCAAAACATGATGGTCCTTCCACCAAACTTCTTTGATAGCGATGTATCAATAGGTGTCTCTTTCAAGCTTCAAATGCATTCACCACCAAGACACCAAACCTCTCACGTTTTGTGAGACCCCATACCTACATCAAATACAAGAGGTAGGGATTTTGGTACCCAGATCTTTTTGAGTCCATGGGGTTTAGCATCATAAGGAACCCAATATTTTTATTTGCAAAATTTATAGAATTTATTCTATCAAAACAAAATCTTGCAATATGGTCTTTGCGGCCACAATGTGTACATGAGTACACTCTAGCATGCAAATGTGGGGTGTGAGCATGGTGTGCATGTGTATGCTATGGATTATGTGCATGAATATGTGGAGCTTGTTTCTTTTGAAACAAGGTTTCCAATCTAGAATGGTTAAATGCACAATTGCTTAAAGTTGAGCTCAAATAATCAAAACTATTTTTCAAGACATGAATCTCAATTTTATCGAAAGAAGGTGCAATATTATTATCATGAGAGACATGACAAGAATCAAAAAAAATTTCTTTCTAGAAATATTTTCTTTTTTTTAAAATATTTTTCTTTTTCAAAGAGTTATTTTTCTTTAAGGCAATCTCCTTTTTCTTTTTCAATTAAAATAATTTGGTTTTTCAAAAGTTCATTTTCTTTTGAAATAATTTCAAATTTCTTTTTTTAACAGAATCTTTTTCTTTTAAAACCAAATCATTTTCATTTTCAAACTGTTGTTTTTGTTTTTAACAATTCATATTTTTTAAGAAGTCGACAAAAAGATGCAAGCTCTTCATAAGGCATGTCAATATCTTTTTCTATCTCGGATTCAAAATTTACCTCAAGGGGGGTCATTCCCTTGGACCATGAAGCACATATTGGAAGCATCACTTCCATCATCCGAGTCGCTCTCTTTTTCATTTGGCGATTGTTCTCCAAGTGCGCAAATAGTGTTCCATACTACAAAAGTCAAATCAAAGCTAGAAACCCTAGATAGATAATCATCATTTAGGGTAGACTTTAAAGCATGGATGGCTTTTACATTAGCCTCTAGATGTTTGCCATTTAACAATATGAATCTTTAATAGTGGTAAATTAAACATGAATCCTTAGGACTTTTAGATACATGGACATCTTAACTTTCCAAATTGGATGTTAAGATGTCAAACATGGGAGGTGTCATGAAATCCATGAGTGTGTGTTCAAATATTGTGATTAGCAGAAATGAGGATCTTTAATTCAAGGTTGTTAGACCCAAATTAAGAGCACCAAGCTCTGATACCAATTGTAGGTCACCTAGAGGGGGGTGAATAGGTGACAAGCTAATCAAATGCAAAACTAATGCGAAGTTAAAAACTATTTATGCAAACTAAAAATAATAAGCTAATACACAACGTATAACCAAAGAGTGTAACCGAATTCCCGGTGAAAGGCTATAGACTATCTCCTCAAAATTCCTCTAGATAAGAGTTGAGGTGACACTATGACTCTCTTGGTTGAATAGAAGTGTGAGCAAACAATCCCAAACATATATTAATTAAGCACAAGGAATATCAAGCAAGTAATAGATATAAACAATAAACACATGCAAAATATAAAACAAGTGAGAGAGAGAGAGAGAGAGATGAGCTATCACAAACAGGAGAGATTTTTTGAGGTTCGAGCACACTATGAAATATTTTCACTATAATCGATCCCGTAAGATCATCCGGTGCTGCAACACCTACAACGAGCTCCCTCAAGAACTCTTGGACCTACAAGTCCCTCACTTGCTCCCGTAAGAACAACACATGCAAGAACACTAGCTTGCTGAGGCCGCACCTCTACAATGAACTCCCTCAAGAACTCTATACACCGCGAACCCACAAGTATGCCTCCTTAATTACAAAGATGTAAACTTGGTGATCTCTACACTTTGATCACCATAAACACTCTCACAACAAATGATCCTTAGAGGATAAATACAGTAATTGAAAGCTCAAGTTTGTGTGAGAAAGACAAGAATGAGTTATGGTAGAAAAAATCAAGAAATCTCTTTTTAAAAACTCTTAAAAATGCTCCTTTTGATATGAAAGTTTTAGCCTAAAAATAAGTGGAGAAAAACTCTAAGAGAGATGGGAAAAACTGGCTATAAAAATTTCTCCAAAATCTTGTTTAAAACTAGCCAAACCAGCCCCCTTTTATAGAGCTACAAAAACTAGCCATTGGGGCAAATCCCCAGGCCAGATGACCTGTCGGTCGACCAGCCGGTTGACCGGTCAACGGTCATATTTATGACAGTTGGGGTTGCCGGTTGACCGCCCGGTCGACTGTCCCAGGTCTTGACCTATCGATCGACCGGTCAGTCGACTGAGACTAGAACCAGATAGCGCCGTTCTCTGGCCGGTCGAGCGCTCGGTCAACCGAGGCCAGATCTAGAGAGTAAACTCTCTGGATCGTTCGACCACCCGGTCGACCGGCCCTCAAGCCACGTCTCTGTGCGTGTCTCTGTGCACATCGGTCGATCGACTGACTTGTGGTCCGGTCGGTCGACTGCCAGATGCTCAGGTCAGGGTTAATTAGGGATTAAAACTCGGTCTTTTAAAATCCTATAAAATCCCATAAAATCACATAAAATCCACAAAAATCAGTTTATTGAAATACTTTTAAATCCAAATATGTGTGATCAAAAATCAATATATATTACAAATATGTTGAACTATTTTTATGATATAGAAATTCAACTTTAAACAAAAATCGGTATTTTTCAAAATCAACTTTGAAATAAAAAACTGATTTTTTCAAAACTTGTTCAAATATAAAAACATGATATTAAAACTCATACGAAGCATAGTGTGCATGGATATGATCCAACACGCATATAAGATGAAATATCTATATTTTTGACAATAAGCTCTAAAATAAGTTTTGATAAATACAAAACTTAAACACATGATATAGAAGCTTCAAATAAGTTTTTATAAACATTTGAACCATCAATGTGTATGGATGAAACCCAAAATACATATAAAACATGTATACTTGTTTTGATGAACTTTATTATTGAAACATAAAGATATCTTCTTTGAAGCTCAAAATCGAAACGGTATTTTCTAAAATCAAAACTATTCTTATGAAAATACAAATAAATTTTATGTGTATTTATATGAGCTTGAGAAATCCACAACTAATCTATTGTAACGCCCCGATCCCGCAGGTACGGGGACGTTATGGCGACGTACATACGCGAGGTGAAAACAACCTCACGCGTACGTTAAGCCTCAGTACAGGGAATCACCTCCATAGACACAATGGTTCCAGCAGGAAATAAGTACAAGAATACCTGCAGAAAGGGGTAGTGATCATAACAGATATAAAAACAGGGAGAAATAGGGTAACAGAAATAAATTACCAAGATACCTATGAATAGTCTCGATGAGGAGTCTCCGATATGAACCCAATGGACTATCTGTCGGTAACTCGGCTCTCCAACCTGGGCACGCAAACTCGGGGTCGTCAGAAAGCGACCTAGTGAGTGATAAAATGAAGGAGGTGGTAATAGATACAATAGTAATATAAGCACGATAATAATATATAATACATGATGTTGTACTAGTGATACCATATAATAAGTATATAATAAGCAGTAGAAATATATAAACATGTAAGTAGTAAAAATATATAAGTAGGTCATCTTTTAATACCATCACTACCTAGCCGGTTATCATCAGGTCAGGTCTATAGTCGTATCCAGTTTATATCATAAATAATGTTGTCTAGTGGTGACGTAATAGAAATGAACATGCTAGTGATGGCGTGATAGAAGTGAACATGCAGGTGGGCATAAGCAATATGAATATGCAGGTGGGCATATGCAATGTAACCACAATACTGTGTTGTGCATATACAGTAATGATGTCTGCACGGAATACAGGAGACAGAATATATGCAATGCAGATTATACATGTACACGAGTAGGATGCCACCATAGAATGTATAGCATGAAACAGGTAAGGTAACAACATATACAGGTAACATGATAACAGCGAAATGATCAGGTACAGGAACATGTACAACTAAACAATAGAATACATGTATCAGGCAAGTCATGTTATTTATACAATAATAACAATCAGTACCACCTGGTATTATAATCAATCTCTTCCAGTGTCCCATACCACTGACAGTTCATATTGGAGCCCGCACTCCAGTCGAACCCATTCGGACATGGTCTACGGGTACCATTATCCAAACGAGAGAGTGACCAAATAACAAGTGTTCCTGACGTCACTATTGTGTATACTATTTTATTATGTTAATTGAAAACCCATGGTCAAGGAGCTCTTATCGGGTAGGTGTATCCCGTGCATACCCGGGATCACGGCCTTAAACAAGCCCTGGTTGCTGAGACCAGGGCCCTCCGCTAAGAGGGGAACAATAATCAAGTAACGGGAGCTCATGGAGCTATACAATCGGTAGGTAGCACTACCATCCCCTGCAGTGGGAGAACAATTGGATCCAGTACATCACCCGATAAGATCTAATCAACCGTCAAGTCTTCCCCATACCCAAGTTAGCTTTATGATATGTCAAGTGTACAATGTAATAAGAATATATACAGTACATGATACGGGTAATATGATAACCGGACCTGAGCTCTGTTGATAACATAGAACAATACAACGGGAAACGGGAACAATATAACGGGAAATGGGAACAATAGATGTGGGAGTCCACATGTCGCATATCAATAGCTCTCATGTCCAGTAACAGGGTAGCCATATCAGTAACAGGAAATAATCATATAACATGACTACTGTAACATGGAACAATAATACGACGGGAATCCATATGACAAGAATAAAGAAACCATATATGCATGTGTAACAGGGACATGGAAACATGACATGCATGTATAACAGTGATGTGTAAACATGACATAACGGTAATAATAATATGAAATGTGGTAATCCGTGCATCGGTCTATCCGTGAACCAGTAGAACATCTATGTGTAGCAAGAATCCGTGTAATATCTCTGTGATGCATGTAATAACAGTGATCAGTGCATCCATGTAACGAGGATTTCAATCTAACATGACGGTATCCAGTATACTAGTGTCTCCGTATATCAGTAGGTCACAAACATATGCAATGGTGAGACGTGTACATGAAACTACATGAAATCTACATGCAATACTGATATCCAGTGTAACCGATATCGACATGCACTACGGTGCTTAGTGTACCAGTGGGTCGGTAAGGGTGACAGTGGAATAGTGACAAGATCCCGTATAATGAAATACGCGTGTCTTGGTGTCCAAGTAGCAGTAGTGTGTAACTATAATAGTTATCCATGCAGTGACAATGTCTAGTGATTCTTTAATTGATCATCTAGCTTAGTGTCTATGTTTACTCACATTATATACAGATTCTTATTACAAAACATGACGTTTCTCGAGTTAAGTTATTAATTTAACAGTGCTAGTCTTAACCCATAATTACGGTTTCATAGCAAAAGCTAAACATGAATAAATAAATAAATATAATTTAGAAAAAATAAAACACTCACAAACTAGCCATGAGAAGGTAGCTCTCTTTCTCACGATCGCAACGGATCCAGAATCGTCCAAATCGGAGTCCGGATGCTCCGGATATCGCCCGAATACTAAAAGTAACAGAAATGGGTTAATATGTAAATAAAATATTGTAATGCAAATACGGAAATGTAGCAGGGGGTTTTCTGTAAAATTACCTTTATTGGGTTCGAAGCGGGTTTGGGTAGCTCGCGGGTCGGGTCCAGATCCACAACCCATACCCAATTAACTTAAGCTAATGGTTAATGGGTTAACAGGTTTCAAACCAACATTGGCAATCCAATAGGGTTATTGGGTCCGGGTTCCACCCGAACCCAATAACAGAGCAGCAGCAGCAACTCTTGCTGCTGCTGCGCGGGCTGGCCGGCAGCGGCAGGGGCCCGCCGGCGGTGAACCCGGCCGCCGGCGGCGCGGCCGTTAGGCTGGGGGAGAGGGAGAGAGAGATAGAGATAGAGAGAGAGAGAGAGGGATAGAAGAGGAGAGGGAGAGAAGGGGGCAGGGCAGCGGAGGGCTGCCCTGGGTATGGCCGCGCAGCCGCGCGACCATGGTGGCCACCGACCGCGGCCGGCGGCGGTCCGGGCCGCCGGCGGCGGTCAGGCCAAGAGGGTGCCTGAGAGAGAGAGAGGGTGAGTGAGAGAGAGAAAGAGAGGTGGGGCCAAGGGCTGGCGGCGGCCAGCCCGGCCTTGCCGGCAGTGGCTCCGCCCGCCCAGGCCGGCGGTCGCTCAGGGAACGGGAGAGAGAGTGGAAGAGAGGGGGAGGAAGAGAGTGAGAGAGAGAGAGAGAGAGAGAGAGAGAGAGAGAGAGAGAGAGAGAAGAGGATTTTTAAGAGGGGGGAAAGGCAGTGGAGAGGTGGTGGGGAAGAAGTCACTGGAATATGGAAGAAGGGAAAGAAAAAGAAAAGAAAAGAAAAGAAAAGAAAAAGAATTAAATTAATAAATAATATTATTTAATTCGACTCATAAGTCGACGAGCTCCGAATGGTGCCCAAAAATTACAGAAAATAGAGAATATTATTCTGAGATGAAATATGATAACGGTTTGCAGAAATTCAATCCGCTTTGCAAATTAAAAATCTCGGAGTGTCTCGCCGACACCGGTCGACCCCGGTTTGGCCGGATTTTCGATAAATTCAGAAAAAACTCCAAAAATACCCTAACGTAGATAATATGATTCTAAGACACATGGTGAAAGCAGATTCTAAAAATATAACTCCGTTTATGAAATAAAAATCGTAACGCCGATTATCGGTAACGGTCGACACCGACTACGGAGATTTTTCAAAATAATCCAAAAAATTCCAAAAAATCCTGAAAAATCTGAAATATTAGAAAATGATTTTTGAAACTGAAAGCGGCTCAAACTGACTACCAGAAAGGTCAAATCAATAATATACGTCGTATCGCGTACCGATACTGTGATACGTACACCGGGGATCAGGGGGTTACATTTCTCCCCACCTTACAAAAAATTTCGTCCTCGAAATTTCAATTCAGGTGTGAGAATCATATTTCGAACCCCAAAGCCTAAATGTTACGGGTCCACGACACTTCCGCTGTGCACTCTGATATCTCTAAGGAACTCGGGATGAAGAAGTATTGGAGTGAACCAACTCTAACGGATTGGAAGCAATAAGATGAAAAGAAAACGAGAAGGAAATTAGATATTCTGGTTGACAACTATCAGTAAGGAACAGAAAAGAGTCACGGAATGAATTATCACTGACATGGTATTCTCGTACTCATCGGTGGAACCCCAAATGCAGATACAGACAAGTTTGAATCTGAATCTGCTTGTACTGTTGGTATGAGCCCGAGTATTGACCCAGGTGGTTACCCACACCAGGTGTGAACCTAGGCTCTGATACCACTCTGTAACGCCCCGATCCCGCAGGTACGGGGACGTTATGGCGACGTACATACGCGAGGTGAAAACAACCTCACGCGTACGTTAAGCCTCAGTACAGGGAATCACCTCCATAGACACAATGGTTCCAGCAGGAAATAAGTACAAGAATACCTGCAGAAAGGGGTTAGTGATCATAACAGATATAAAAACAGGGAGAAATAGGATAACAGAAATAAATTACCAAGATACCTATGAATAGTCTCGATGAGGAGTCTCCGATATGAACCCAATTGACTATCTGAGAATACGGTAACTCGGCTCTCCAACCTGGGCACGCAAACCCAGGGTCGTCAGAAAGCGACCTAGTGAGTGGTAAAATGAAGGAGGTGGTAATAGATACAATAGTAATACAAGCACGATAAAAATATATAATACATGATGTACTAGTGATACCATATAATAAGTATATAATAAGCAGTAAAAATATATAAACATGTAAGCAGTAAAAATATATAAATAGGTCATCTTTTAATACCATCACTACCTAGTCGGTTATCATCAGGTCAGGTCTATAGTCGTATCCAGTTTATATCATAAATAATGTTGTCTAGTGGTGACGTAATAGAAATGAACATGCTAATGGTGGCGTGATAGAAGTGAACATGCAGGTGGGCATAAGCAATATGAATATGCAGGTGGGCATATGCAATGTAACCACAATACTGTGTTGTGCATATACAGTAATGATGTCTGCACGGAATACAGGAGACAGAATATATGCAATGCAGATTATACATGTACACGAGTAGGATGCCACCACAGAATGTATAGCATGAAACAGGTAAGGTAACAACATATACAGGTAACATGATAATGGCGAAATGATCAGGTACAGGAACATGTACAACTAAACAATAGAATACATGTATCAGGCAAGTCATGTTATTTATACAATAATAACAATCAGTACCACCTGGTATTATAATCAATCTCTTCCAGTGTCCCATACCACTGGCAGTTCATACTGGAGCCCGCACTCCAGTCGAACCCATCCGGACATGGCCTACGGGTACCATTATTCAAACGAGAGAGTGACCAAATAGCAAGTGTTCCCGACATCACTATTGTGTATACTGTTTTATTATGTTAATTGGAAACCCATGGTCGAGGAGCTCTTATCGGGTAGGTGTATCCCGTGCATACCCGGGATCACGGCCTTAAACAAACCCTGGGCTGCTGAGACCAGGGCCCTCCGCTAAGAGAGGAACAATAATCAAGTAACGGGAGCTCATGGAGCTATACAATCGGTAGGTAGCACTACCATCCCCTGCAGTGGGAGAACAATATGGATCCAGTACATCACCCGATAAGATCTAATCAACCGTCAAGTCTCCCCCATACCCAAGTTAGCTTTATGATCTGATATGTCAAGTATACAATGTAACAAGAATATATACAGTACATGATACGGGTAACATGATAACCAGACCTGAGCTCTGTTGATAGCATAGAACAATACAACGGGAAACGAGAACAATATAACGGGAAATGGGAACAATAGATGTGGGAGTCCACATGTCGCATATCAACAGCTCTCATGTCCAGTAACAGGGGTAGCCATATCAGTAACAGGAAACAGTCATATAACATGACTATTGTAACATGGAACAATAATACGAACTGGAATCCATATGACAAGAATAAAGAAACCATACATGCATGTGTAACAGGGATATAGAAACATGACATGCATGTGTAACAGTGATGTGTAAACATGACATAACGGTAATAATAATATGAAATGCGGTAATCCGTGCATCGGTCTATCCGTGTACCAGTTAAACATCTATGTGTAGCAAGAATCCGTGTAATATCTCTGTGATGCATGTAATAAAAGTGATCAGTGCATCCATGTAACAAGGATATCAGTCTAACATGACGGTATCCTGTATACTAGTGTCTCCGTATATCAGTAGGTCACAAACGTATGTAATGGTGAGACGTGTACATGAAACTACATGAAATCTACATGCAATACTGATATCCAATGTAACCGATATCGACATGCACTACGGTGCTTAGTGTACCAGTGAGTCGGTAAGGGTGACAGTGGAATAGTGACAAGATCCCGTATAATGAAGTACGCATGTCTTGGTGTCCAAGTAGCAGTAGTGTGTAACTATAATAGTTATCCATGCAGTGACAATGTCTAGTGATTCTTTAATTGATCATCTAGCTTAGTGTCTATATTTACTCACATTGTATACAGATTCTTATTTCAAAACATGACGTTTCTCGAGTTAAGTTATTAATTTAACAGTGCTAGTGCTTAACCCATAATTACGGTTTCATAATGAAAGCTAAACATGAATAAATAAATAAATAAATATAGAAAAAGAAAACACTCACAAACTAGCCATGGGAAGGTAGCTCTCTTTCTCACGATCGCAACGGATCCAGAATCGTCCAAATCGGAGTCCGGATGCTCCGGATATCGCCCGAATACTAAAAGTAACAGAAATGGATTAAATATGTAAATAAAAATATTGTAATGCAAATACGGAAATGTAGCAGGGGGGTTTTCTGTGAAATTACCTTTATTGGGTTCGAAGCGGGTTTGGGTAGCTCGCGGGTCGGGTCCAGATCCACAACCCATACCCAATTAACTTAAGTTAATGGGTAATGGGTTAACGGGTTTCAAACCAACATTGGCAACCCAATAGGGTTATTGGGTTCGGGTTCCACCCAAACCCAATAACAGAGCAGCAGCAGCAACTCTTGCTGCTGCTGCGCGGGCTAGCCGGCCAGCAAGGCTAGCCGGCAGCGGGGGCCCGCCGGCCGCTATCCCGGCCGCCGCCGGCGTGGCCGTCAGGCCGGGGGAGAGGGAGAGAGAGATAGAGATAGAGAGAGGGATAGAAGAGGAGAGGGAGAGAAGGGGGCAGGGCAGCGGAGGGCTGTCTTGGGTATGGCCGCGCAGCCGCGCGACCATGGTGGCCACCGACCGCGGCCGGCGGCGGTCCGGGAGGGTGCCTGAGAGAGAGAGGGTGAGAGTGAGAGAGAGAGAGAGGAGGGGACCAAGAGCTGGCGGCGGCTCCGCCCGCCCAGGCTGGCGGTCGCTCAGGGAAGGGGAGAGAGAGTGGAAGAGAGGGGGAGGAAGAGAGTTAGGAGAGAGAGAGAAGAGTGGATTTTAAAGAGGGGAGAAAGGCAGTGGAGAGGCGGTGGGGAAGAAGTCGCTGGAATATGGAAGAAGGGAAAGAAAAAGAAAAGAAAAGAAAAAGTATTTAAATTAATAAAATAATATTATTTAATTTGATCCATAAGTCGACGAGCTCCGAATGGTGCCCAAAAATTACAAAAAATAGAGAATATTATTCTGAGATGAAATATGACAATGGTTTGCAGAAATTCAATCCAGTTTGCAAATTAAAAATCCCGGAGTGTCTTGCCGACACCGGGCGACCCCGGTTTGGCCGGATTTTCGATAAATTCAGAAAAATCTCCAAAAATACCCTAACGTAGATAATACGATTCTAAGACACATGGTGAAAGCGGATTCTAAAAATATAACTCCATTTGTGAAATAAAAATCGTAACGTCGATTATCGGTATCGGTCGACACCGACTACGGAGATTTTCCAAAATAATCCAAAAATTCCAGAAAATCTTGAAAAATCTAAAATATTAGAAAATGATTTTTAAAACTGAAAGCGGCTCAAACTGACTACCAGAAAGGTCAAATCAATAATATACGTCGTATCGCGTACCGATACTGTGATACGTACACCAGGGATCAAGGGGTTACATCTATTCTTTACATTTTATCTAAAACATAAATTTTAACACTTACAAAACTAGACTCAAATCTTGAAAATCTTCTTCTCTTTCTTGATTTGGTCCTAACCTTGATCCAAAGAGCTAGACTCCTCTTGAGTACTTGATGCGATCTTGATGCGCGAGCTCTTGAATCAACACGTGCTAGCTTCAAAACTTGACTTCGAATCTTTTGTTGAAGCTAAAAACTGACTAAGATCTTGATCAAATATCCGAAACGTATTAAACACAAGATCATTAGTACAATAACTACATGAGTTAATCATCATCAAAACTAGAGTGATGAGCCTTTAGGCAAACACGAACGTCATCAACGGTAGCTTCAACCCCAGCACCAAGACCTGGGGGTGCATGTAAATTCTGCCATCTGGTAGAGACAAACCAAACTTAGTGTCCTGAGGGTAGAATTCAACCTTGATCCCAGGGGAGAGTTCAACCCCATATTTTTTTTCAAGCACTCGTCGACCTCCTCCTGGCTATAGAGCTTGGTGGTCTTAGGGTCAAAATCAATACAAGCTGTAGTTTTGGTTATGCTAAGTGATTAGTCTCTAATTTTGCATAATTTTCATCACATTCTCATATTTATTTCATGTAAAATTCTACTAATAAATCCTTTCTTACTTGATCCTAGGTCCATGGTGGGTAAATGAAGAAGAAGGTCTAAATCACCATTATTTGGTGATTAAAAGGCTTAAAAGATAGCTATTGACCTAGAGAGCTGACTCTATCAAAATCAGGAGCATTAGCCAACAGGGGGACAACAGCGCAGCACGCAGCAGGCGGCGTCGCACGTGCCGCCCAAGGAAAGCCGCGGAAACGCGGCATTTTGCCGCGAAAATGCGGCCAAACCAGAAACCAAGAGATCCAGCCGACAGGGGGACAACCAGGCGGTGCGCAGCAGGCGGCGCTGCGCGCGCCGCAAAAGCATTGCCGCGAAAATGCGGCAAATGCCGCGTTTCCACGCGAGCCGTTTGGGGTCACGTCTTGTCCCCTGCCCCCCTCTTCGTTGATGCCTATAAATAGTCCTCTGGGGTTTGCAGAAGAGAGGATCCAGAGAGTTGGAGAGAAATTTGTAATTTTTTTAGGTTTTGTAGTTGTTGTTCTTCTAGGTTTAGGTTTAGCCATTAAAGGAAAGAGAGAGAGTTTGTAAGGAGTTGTATTTGGAAGGGTGACAAGATAAATACAAGTACTACTTCTCTTCCTTCTTTCCATTTACTTGTCTTTGCATTTGCTGTTACATTCTTGCTTTAGTGTAACTCCTTCTCTTTATCTCTTTTCTTTTGTTGTTCTTTTCTTTACTATGTGTAACTAACTCCTCCATAGCATGGCTAACTAACTACTAACCCCCTAATCTTTAACTACTTAATCGATAACCCGCATGAGTCAATAGTGTCAACAAGCCTTGTGCAAATGAGAGCTATGGCATCTTAAGACGAGGGTTCTAACTCTAACTTACCTACAAGTATTTACCTTCTTATATTTCATACTTAAATAGTTTTGATGATCTATAAGTTTTGTACTTTGCTTGTTGTTGTAAGTTAGAGACTTTCCTTTAACTTTACCGATAACATTAGTTCACTCGTGTCTTCCCGTATTCTTGCCTTCTAATGGATCTTGATATGGGAATGTCCGAGTTTTTGCCGTGTAAAGCAAAGTTATAGGAAGAACTTTCACTCGATTTCCACGTGAATAGTTCCATTGCATCAGGGGTAAGCTTGCCTATGATCCATCGTGAGGCACATCTTCAAGAAGTTAGGGATTAGTGGGAGCAATTAGTAGAAGGTTAGCCATGCGTTTTTACAACTAAGAAAAATCTACTTTTACAAACTACCAAAATATTTTCCAACAATTCTTGAAACAACTTGTTTTCACTTTATAAATTCTTTATTTGGAAACAAAGAACATTCTCTTTTCTTGAACATAAAAGCCGCATCAAGCTTCCATCGCTCTCTCTCCTTGTGGATACGACCCGTATAGCCACTTCGCTACTACGGAAGAATCGCAAAAGCAGTAACTTTGACCCACTCTCTTTCTACTTTTCTTGTGCTTGCTTTTTTCCGATCACTAAGCTTGATTCCTTAAATGACAATTATATTTCAATGGTTATTTTCAATTGGTATCTTATAAAAGCTTATGCATCATTTTGTTTAGTATTTCATAAAGAGGGAGAAAATTCATATTTCACCTTTTAATTGGTTTTGTTTACATTTGGTTTTTACTCCCACACTTTATGATGGAAAATAAGTGAAAAATGACTTTGACTTTGTTTTGGTATCATACGCTCCTAATGAAAATTATTTTCATTTGATATATGTTTCATTTTCAATATTGGTATCAAAAGTGTAAAATACTTTAAATTGGTATCAAAAGTGCAAAATATTTTCAATTGGTACACATTTGGTATCATGATGTTTCTATGTATACCTTTGCACTAAATTGATATATCTTTTAATTGGTATCATAATGTTTTGATTTGATTTCACCCCTTATTGATTTTTTTTGTTTAGGACAAAAAGGGGGGAGAACATGGTTTTATTGTATACTTTAACCCCTTTGTTGATAATTGACAAAAAGGGGGAGAAGTATTGTAGTATATATATGCATGTTTATTTAAAAACATTTGTTTTATGTTTTGTTGATATTGGTATCAAGAGCATGGATGTTTTGTTGATATTGGTATCAAGAGAATGTTTATTCAAAAACATATTTATTTGTTTTGTTTTGTTGGTATCAAGAGCTTTTATTGAAATTTTTATTTGTATCAAGAACAATTGTTTAAGAACATAATTATTTTAAAATTTGGTATCAAGAACATGTTTATTTCATTGTTTTATGCATGTCTATGCATATTCATGTTTAGCATTCATTACATATCTTTATCGTTTATTGCTATGCATGAGTTAAGGAAGAGCTTCTTTGAAGCTTAATTTTAATCCATGCATATATAACTCCATGAGTTTTGTCATCATCAAAAAGGGAGAGACTGTTGGCCTAGAGGCCTTCCACTCTAGTTTTGATAATGATTAACTCATGTAGTTATTGTTTACTAATAATCTTGTGATATTTAGTTTTAGATATTTAACAAAGATATTAGTAGGTGATTAGCTTCAACAAAGGTGTTTTGGAGCTTTCACATGATGATTCAAGAGCTCGAGCGTCAAAGTTCATATCTAGCACTCGGTTGGAGTCAAGCTCGTTGGATCGCCTTTGGATCGAGTCGGCTTGGAGACAAGAAGGCTTCGGTTTGTTTAGTTAAGATTTAGTTTAGATCCATTGTAAAGATTAGATAGTGTGATATGCTCAAGTTCACAACACACACTTGTTTAAGTTTCATGTTTATTGGTTTTCGATTTTCGATTTTACCGATCTTGGTTTTCATGAATAGATAGAATCAAAACAAGTTTACATAGTTTAATGTATATTAGATTTGATCTATATACATCTATGCTTCACATTCTTAGAAAAACTTATTTTGATAACCTATTCATGTATTTGGGTTTTGTATTTAGACAAAACTTATTTTTCGATTTAATGTCAAAAATATAGATATAATTCTTTTCATGTATATTGGATGCTATCCATATACTATATGCTTCAAAGTTGTTTAAATATCATGTTTTTGTATTTACATGAGTTTTGGAAAAATCGATTTTTCATTTCAAAAATCCAAGTTTTGGAAAATACGATTTTTGGTTTTCGGCAAAATTTCTAAGTTACAAAAATAGTTCAAAATGTTTGTAACATGGTTTAATTTTACTCAAACATGTTTGTTTATAAAAGTATAATACTGAAACTATTTTTGTAGATTTTTAGAGATTTTTTATGGGATTTTATCAAAGTCAAAAAGCCAAGTTTTTAATCCCTAAAATGTTCTGATCTGGCTTCTGTCGGTCGACCGGGCCAGAATCGGTCGACCGAGTCGGTTGACCGACGTGCACAGAACGTGCACGCCAGTCTGGCTGGAGGGCCGGTCGACTGACCCGGTCGACCGTCCAGAGAGCTCTGCTCTCTGGAAAGCCCCGGTCAACCGGGTCGGTCGACCGGCAGAGAGTTTTGCTCTCTATTTCAGGCCACGATCGACCGGGCCGGTCGATCGCTGCCCCAACGATCAGAAATTTGACCATTGGCGGTTGACCGGGCTGGTCGACCGACAGCCGTCTGGGCTATTGTTTGGCCCCAACGGCTAGTTTTTTCTAGCCTATATATTTGGGGTTCTATAGAATGTTTTAAAGAAGTTTTTCAAGAGCCAAAATTTTCATACATTCTAGTGTTTTAATACAAGTTTTCAAAAGAGTTTTAGAGCCAAAAGATTTCATCTTTATTTGTTTTAAAGGGTTGGAAAAATCAAAGAAAAATAGAAATTTGGGATACTTGCTTTGTTCTACATTCTTTATCTATTTTAGTTGTTTTCCCAAGTATTTTTCTCTGTTATTTGATTTCCAAACACCTTGATTTTCTCACACTTGAGCTTATCATTCTATCCTATCGATAGGATCTTTGTTTAGTGAGAAAAGATTTGGTTTGTGGTTGTTTGACCACCAAGTTGTAAACCTTTCATTGATTGTGATATCCCTCTAGTGAGAGGTGATTGAGTTGATGTCCCTCAAGTGTGAGGTGATAGTGGAAGTGGTATTTGGCTCCCTCTAGTGAGAGGTGGAGATTGTGTTGGAATCCCTCAAGTGTGAGGTGATTGTTGTTTGATGGCTTTGTGCCTATCCCTCATTTGTGAGGTTGATATTGTGTTGGCTTAGTGCCTTGCCTCTAGTGAGAGGTTGTATTTGTTGGAGAGAGGAGTTGTGTACTCCAAATTGTATTTGCCCCAAATCCTCAGTGGAGATTCTCTGTGTGGGAAGTCCTGTGTGGACGAGTTAGTGGAAATCCTTCTGTGTGAAGGCGGGAACGTAGAGCTGTGTGCTCGAACCTCGAAACATATCTTCGTGTTTGCGTTTGATCCATTATCTCTAACTCTCTCTCTTACTTTGTGCATTGATTCATATTATCATATCATATACATGCTTGTGTTGTTTGTGTGTGCCCATACTTGTGTTTAACTAAGAGAGCTTCATATAGCACCTCAACTCTTATTCAGAGGAATCAAGAGGAGTTAGTCCCGAGCCCTTCACTGGGAATTCAACTACACTCTTTGGTTACACTAGTGTGTTACAATTAAGTTTTTAATTTTCGCATTATTGTTTATAGATTAGCCGTACACCTATTCATCCCCCCTCTAGGTGTACTTTCAATTGGTATCAGAGCCTTTGCTCCTGAATTAGGTTTAACCACCTAGGAGTGTGATCTTGGTTTTGCTATCTATCATTTGCATTTGCATACTTATATTGTTTACACACACTCATGGATTACTTGATACCTCCCATGTTTGATGTTTCCAACATTGACATGTGAAAATTTAGGATGAGTATGTACCCTAAAACCCTAGGCTTGCATGTTTTCCTTGCCGCTACCAAGAAATCTTATCTTGGTAATAGTAAGCATATAGAGGTCAATGCACAAGCCATTGAGGAACTTAGAAGCACGCTTAATAAAGAGTATCTTTCTATGATTTCTCATTGTGATTCCGCTTTTGTAGTGTGGAACACTTTGATCTCCTCCAAGCTTCAAACGCCAACCATTATGGAGGATGAATTTAGTAGAGAATCCGAGCAACATTGCTACATGGTCCAAGGGAATGACTCTTTGAGGTAAACTCGTGCTAGTTCTTCTAGTAATGATTATATTTATGCTAATGCTTTGAATGAAGAACTCTCCATTGTTTGTGAAAAATTATTAGAAAAATATAATCTTTTGAAAAAGAAAAGTTTTGGACTTAACAAAGAAAATAAGGATTTGTGTTCAAAACTAGATTTGATTTTGCAAGAGAAAGTGGAGATTTCTAATGAAAGGGATTCATTAAAATCCAAACTTAACCTTGCTCTAAAAGAAAATGAAATTATGAAAAATAAAAATGATTGTGAAAATGTTTTGAAGAAAAATGAAACTTTAACTTCAAAACTTAATTTTGTTTTAAAATAAAATGATTCTTTGAAAAACAAAATTATTTCTATTTCAAAAGAATTAGATTTGGTTTATAAGAAAAACATTATTTTGAAAAATGATATAGATTCACATATTTGCCATGCTAGTGTAGCTTCACATTCTAACTCACCTATTGCATGCTCCACTTTATCTTCTAGTATTAAAAATGATATAAATGTTTTGAAGAAAAGTGTTAATTGTTTGGGCTCCACTTTGAGCCATTGTGTCATGAACCATACACGTTTGGAATCTATGTTTCGAAAGAAATAAATTCCATCTATGCATGCACACAAACTACAGCATACACATGCTTCCCACATTCACACCCATCACACAATGTATGCTCATGTGTACACTTGTACACATTGTGGACGTAAGGGTCACCTTGCTAAGTTTTGTTATGATAGAATACATGATTCAAATTTAGCAAATAAATTTATTTGGGTTAGGAAAGGAGCTAACCCCCATGGACCCAAAAGAGTATGGGTACCAAAGACCACTCCTATTTTATTTGATATAGGTGTGGGCTCTCACATGACGTGAGAATAATGGTGTCTTGAGGTGGATGCGTTCCGAGCTTAAAGATGACAATTTGGATGCATCACTTTCAAGGGGAGTTTGGTGGAAGGACCACCATGGTTTAGAGATATGGAGATGTGCCCTATTGATTTTGGTAACAATCTCTAACTCCCATTTAGTTTACATGCTTTTCATATTGTTGATTTTAGCATGTCATGTTTTAATGTTCATTATGCCATATGCCATGATAATTAGACCTATGACATACATGCATAGTATTTGAGATCAGCCATGTTTAATATGGACTTATACCTTTGTATTCTCACATTTATTTTAACTATTGTGTATATCATAGATCTAATGCATGTGCATTTACATAATGATCATATGAGTTTTGTTTAAACATTTGCACTTCATGTTTTGATTTCTATGCTTCATATTTTGATTACTTATTTAGATGTTAGTTTTCATTAAAACTTGGATATATACTTGTACAACTAGTGAGCCACAAATAGATTATTATATGTTTGTGCTTAAATGCTCATTTGTACCCATTAGATGTACTAGTATAGTTTAGTTTTGATGATTCTTACATTTTGACTTGTATTCTCACTTTGTACATGTTTTTCATGTTTATGTTTAAACTTCATGTATTTGTCTATTTTGTCTAAACTATTAGTTATACATATACATCCTTGAGCCACTTGCCTTTATGCATATACTTTCGTAGACTCGTTATGTTTGGATATGTATGTATACTCTAGTTTATACAAAACATACATATGCCTTGAAGATTAAATTATTTGATGTTTTTCATGTTTTGTTTATAAAGGAATTTCATTTTGATCTTATTGCCAATTTTCATGATTATGTGTTTCACATAACTTGTACACTCACTTTAATTGATGGTTTCTCATGATCTTATTTTCATGAGTCATATATGTGCCTTATTGATTTTGAGTATTGATGTTCGTGTGACTTACATATTTTATGGAATATATTCTTGTTTTATTCCTTGCTTGAAGGATTTCGTACTAGTTTTCAAATTTTTCATACAACTAGTTCGTATTCTTCATATGGTAGAGTTTTCAAACGTGTTATGTTATTTTCAAACTTATTTTTGAAAACCCCTACCCATTTAAAAGGCGGTTGGTTGGGCGACCATGCTTTGTATGCTCATTATTGAAAATCTATTTAAACATGTGCATGAATGGGTGGTAGGAAGTATGAGTTATACACTTGATTCTCATTATATTTTCAATTGATATCATTGTATCTTTTCAATTGGTATCACAATTGACATTCTTTTTGTATACTCAAATATATTTTTATATATGTATGCTTAAACTTCAAATAGTATCAATTTCGATTGGTATTCAATTTTTCATACATATATATATGTTTTATTTGTGCTTACTATATCTCTATATCTTTGAGCACAAATTTTGGTTATGCTAAGCTTGATTCCTTAAATGATAATTATATTTCAATTGGTTATTTTTCAATTGGTATCTTATACAAGCTTATGCATCATTTTGTTTAGTATTTCATAAAGAGGGAGAAAATTCATATTTCACCTTCAATTGGTTTTTTTTACATTTGGTATTTTACTCCCACACTTTATGATGGAAAATAAGTGAAAAATGACTTTGACTTTGTTTAGGTATCATACGCTCCTAATGAAAATTATTTTCAATTGATATATGTTTCATTTCAATATTGGTATCAAAAGTGTAAAATACTTTAAATTGGTATCAAAAGTGCAAATTATTTTCAATTGGTACACATTTGGTATCATGACGTTTCTATGTATACCTTTGTACTAAATTGATATATCTTTTAATTGGTATCATAATGTTTTGATTTGATTTCACCCCTTGTTAATTTTTTTTGTTTAGGACAAAAAGAGAGAGAACATTGTTTTATTGTTTACTTTAACCCCTTTGTTGATGATTGACAAAAAGGGGGAGGAGTATTGTAGTATATATATGCATGTTTTATATGCATGTTTATTTAAAAACATTTGTTTTATGTTTTGTTGATATTGGTATCAAGAGCATGGATGTTTTGTTGATATTGGTATCAAGAGCATGTTTATTCAAAAACATATTTGTTGTTTTTTGTTTTGTTGGTATCAAGAGCTTTTATTGAAATTTTTATTGGTATCAAGAACAATTGTTTAGGAACATATTTATTTTAAAATTTGGTATCAAGAACGTGTTTATTTCATTATTTTATGCATGTTCATGTTTAGCATTCATTGCATATCTTTATCATTTATTGCTATGCATGAGTTAAGGGGGAGCTTCTTTGAAGCTTAACTTTAATCCATGCATATATAACTCCATGAGTTTTGTCATCATCAAAAAGGGGGAGATTATTGGCCCAGAGGCCTTCCACTCTAGTTTGATAATGATTAACTCATGTAGTTATTGTTTACTAATAATCTTGTGATATTTAGTTTCAGATATTTAACCAAGATATTAGTAGGTGATTAGCTTCAACAAAGGTGTTTTGGAGCTTTCACATGGTGATTCAAGAGCTCGAGCGTCAAAGTTCATATCTGGCACTCGGTTGGAGTCAAGCTCGTTGAATTGCGTTGGGATCGAGTCGGCTTGGAGACAAGAAGGCTTCAGTTTGTTTAATTAAGATTTAGTTTAGATCCATTGTAAAGATTAGATAGTGTGATATGCTCAAGTTCACAACACACACACTTATTTTAAGTTTCATGTTTATTGGTTTTCGGTTTTCAGTTTAACCGATCTTGATTTTCATGAATAGATAGAATCAAAACAAGTTTACATGGTTTAATGTATATTAGATTTGATCTATATACATCTATGCTTCACATTCTTAGAAAAACTTATTTTGATAATATATTCATGTATTTGGGTTTTGTATTTAGACAAAACTTATTTTGAATTTAATGTCAAAAACATAGATATAATTCTTTTCATGTATATTGGATTCTATCCATATACTATATGCTTCAAAGTTGCTTAAATATTATGTTTTTGTATTTACATGAGTTTTGGAAAAATCTATTTTTCATTTCAAAAATTCAAGTTTTGGAAAATACCGTTTTTGGTTTTCGGCAAAATTTCTAAGTTACAAAAATAGTTCAAAATGTTTGTAACATGGTTTAATTTTATTCAAACATGTTTGTTTATCAAAGTATAATACTGAAACTATTTTTGTAGATTTTTAGAGATTTTATGGGATTTTATCAAAGTCAAAAAGTCAAGTTTTTAATCCCTAAAATGTTCTGATCTGGCTTCTGCCGATCGACCGGGCCGGTCGACCGACGTGCACAGAACGTGCACGCCAGTCTGGCTGAAGGGCCGGTCGACTGACCCGGTCGACCGTCCAGAGAGCTCTGCTCTCTGGAAAGCCCCGGTCGACCAGTTCGGTCGACCGGCAGAAAGTTCTGCTCTATGTTCCAGGCCACGGTCGACCGAGTCGGTCGACCGCTGCCCCAACGGTCAGAAATTTGACCGTTGGCGGTCGACAGAGCCGATCGACCGACAGCCGTCTGGGCTGTTGTTTGGCCCCAACGGCTAGTTTTTTCTAACCTATATATTGGGGGTTCTATGGACTGTTTTAAAGAAGTTTTCAAGAGCCAAAATTCCCATACATTCTAGTGTTTTAATACAAGTTTTCAAAAGAGTTTTAGAGCCAAAAGATTTCATCTTTATTTGTTTTCAAGGGTTGAAAAAATCAAAGAAAAATAGAAATTTGGGATACTTGCTTTGTTCTTCATTCTTTATCTATTTTAGTTGTTTTTCCAAGTATTTTTCTCTGTTATTTGTTTCCAAACACCTTGATTTTCTCACACTTGAGCTTATCATTCTATCATATCTATAGAATCTTTGTTTAGTGAGAAAAGATTTGGTTTGTGGTTGTTTGACCACCAAGTTGTAAACCTTCTATTGATTGTGATATCCCTCTAGTGAGAGGTGATTGAGTTAATATCCCTCAAGTGTGAGGTGATAGTGGAAGTGGTATTTGGCTCCCTCTAGTGAGAGGTGGAGATTGTGTTAGAATCCCTCAAGTGTGAGGTGATTGTTGCTTGGTGGCTTTGTGCCTATCCCTCATTTGTGAGGTTGATATTGTGTTGGCTTAGTGCCTTGCCTCTAGTGAGAGGTTGTATTTGTTGGAGAGAGGAGTTGTGTACTCCAAATTGTATTTTCCCAAAATCCTCAGTGGAGGTTCCCTGTGTGGGAAGTCTTGTACAGACGAGTTAGTGGAAATCCTTCTGTGTGAAGGCGGGGACGTAGAGCTGTGTGCTCGAACCTCGAAACATATCTTCGTATTTACGTTTGATCCATTATCTCTAACTATCTCTTACTTTGTGCATTTATTCATATTGTCATATCATATACATGCTTGTGTTGTTTGTGTGTGCCCATACTTGTGTTTAACCAAGAGAGCTTCATATAGCACCTCAACTCTTATTCAGAGGAATCAAGAGGAGTTAGTCCAGAGCCCTTCACCGGGAATTCGGCTACACTCTTTGGTTACACTAAGTGTGTTGCAATTAAGTTTTTAATTTTCGCATTAATGTTCATAGATTAGCCGTACACATATTCACCCCCCTCTAGGTGTACTTTCAAATACCAATCTCGAGCACCGTGCTCTACGAACATTGACGGTTAACTGATTGTGCTGTAGTGGATGGGACACACATTTAAGACTCTGACAGCTTGTAGAGACACACTGCTATAGGACAAAAGCTGAACCAAGAGTAATTAATCAAAAACCAGACCCAGGAAGTCTGCTCCCCTCACTCAAAGTTCCTAGGAACCCATAAATCCCGAGTAAAGGTTCTCGACATCCTCCAAAGAGAGAAAAGTAGAACGGGTATCTGTAGTGGTCAGTTTTTGATCCTCTCAAGATCATATCATGTGTTTATCTAGCATCAAACACACGCGCGACATGTGGCCGCTTTCAAAACCTCTGAGTGGGAGTCCTCGTTCAATTCAAACTCCGAGTAGTTCAGGTAGTTAGAAGAAAGAAATAGAATCAATTATTAGAATCTCTATTTCTAATCCAAATCTCTATTTAAACTCGGCAGTTACCACTCGAGAACAGATCAACCACATCTACAGTTAGACAAAGACTACAAGATGAAGATGAACACTCGCTTAACCAATTCAAATGAGATTGTTCGGCTCTAACTTCCTATAAAATAAGCGGTTAAATGCTTAAACAAAGCTGAACTCTGCAGCTTATTCAAGAGAGACTACCTGTATAAATAGCTTGTCCCTTCCAATTAAAAGGGGACGATTAATTGATCCCAGAAACCATAGCACACCAGAGGGACACGATTATAATCGTCATTATTCTAGTGGAATCTTTCTCTCTCCATGATTTTTTCCTTTTGGGTATTTCACCTAAATCTTTATGTTTGTGTTGGTCTTTTTGAGATTTGCTTCACCCATCCCCATAATTTTGGTGTGTGGATTAATTCCATAGGAAATTACCCACTGTAACAAATATGTTCAAACTTTCAATTGGTATCAATTATTGCAATGGGTGTCTCTATTGTTTCTTGATTAGTTCTAAATTAGTATAAAAAGTACTCAAACTTTTAAATGTTTTGATTCAAGTAATATCCAATGTTTAAAGTGTTTTGATTATAAATTTTCAATAGGTATCATTTTTAAAATTGATAATTTTTTAATATTTTCAATTGGTATCAATTTTAAATTTCAATTGGCATCTATTTGTTTCAAGTACAATTGGTAATATTTGCATCATTTTCAAATTGGTATTTAAAATTTATCTAAGATTTTAAATTGGTGTTCTCAAAATTTATTTTTGATAATTATTGCCTAGAAGCAAGAGGGCTTAACATCCCTCTATATATAGATTTATGATGAGTATATTGTATAAAGAAGAGTTTGACCTCTCTTTTCTATATAGTACACATTTGTAGGGGAACTAACTTAACATCTCCGTCTGTAGGGAGCTAACTTAACATCTCCGTCTGCACATTGTATATTATGCTCATGTGATTTAGGGCTTAGTCATCCTTCCTTTATGTAATACATATGTGCAAGGAGAGTTAACTTTACATCTCTCCTCATCATGAATTTGTATCGCATATAACCTTATTTTGTTTTGTTTTCCCCTTTATTGATGAAGTGATAAAAAGGAAGAGAACTTTAGAGTTTAGGGTCTATGCATATTGTTTATGTTTTTATGCATACATATTTACTTGTTTAGAGTTTTTTTGAATATCTTTATGTGTTTGTGTTTATGTATGAGTTAAGAAAAAGGTTTTATAGAGCCCTTCTCTCCAAACATATATAACTCCATGAATTTTGTCATCATCAAAAAATGAGAGATTGTTAGCCCAAAGGCCCATCACTCTAGTTTTGATGATGATTAAATTTAATAGTTATAGTATTAATGATCTTGTGATGTTTAAATTTACAGGTTTAATCAAGATTTTATTTGATGTTTAGCTTCATCAAAAGACTCAAAGTCAAGTTTTAAAGCTTACTAGTGTTGATTCAAGAGCTTAAATATAAAAATCAAATCAAGTACTTAAGAGGGAGTCTAGCTCGAATGAATCAAGTTTGATCAAGTAAAGATGAAGAAGAAGATCATTTCAAGAAGAAGACTCTACTTTGAAAGGATGTTTATATTATTGTAAAATATAGATTAGATTTGATTGCTCAATCTTATACACACAAACCCCCCTCCAAAGTTTGATAATAGTTTTAAAGATTAAAACTTTTTGGTTTCGGTTTAATCGATATATATTTTTAAGTTGATCATTTTTAGAAAATCAAGTTTTTATTTCAAAATGGTTGTAATACCTCAAAAACAAGTTCACATATTTGTAATATGTGTTGATTTTTAATCCCACTATCAATGCTCAAATGTATTTACATGAACTTATTTTTGTGTAAATTATGAAAATTTATTTGGATTTTAAAATTCAAAGAAAATCACAACAGATTTTGGCCCAGGCCGGTCGACTGGGCGATCGACCGGATATGCCACAAGCCATTTGGCTTCTGCACAGGGTCGAACGAGTGGTTAACTGAGCATGCACACAAGCCAAGTGCTTGTGCATGCGGTCGATTGGGCGATTGACCATTGGCTTGAGAGCTCCAGAGCTCTAGTCGGTCGACCGGGCAATTGACCGCCAGTTGTGCAGAGCAAAAGTATTGCTCTGGACGGTAGACCTTTGGTATAACGACGATGAAAATTGAGAGATGGAAGCATGGAAGGATTTTAGGAATCAAGAGAAGGATGATCAAGTGAGATTAAATAACTTTGCATTTGTAATTGGATTGTATAACCATGGTTCATGCGTACCTGTTGCAAATTAATATCACGTTAATCTGCCGACTGGTTACCTAAAGATGTGAGAGCCTGGCTCTGATACCATCATGTAATGCCCCGATCCCACTAGTACGGAGTCGTTACTGTGACGTACATATGAAGAGCAGAAATACTCTCACATATATACGCTAAGCATCAGTACAGGTAGGAATCAGAGTGCAAAAGCACAGTGATGTTATTCATTCCAATAGAATAATACAAGTACATTGTTATCACAAAGTGTGATTTAATATTACATGAATATTACATCACCAAGAGGTACAAATACATGAGTTACAAAAGAGTTATAAGAGTAAATAGTACAACAGTGGCTCCCGAGCAGCAAGAAGAATATCGAAAATTGATCGAAAGAGGCCTGGAAGAAAAGGTATATGGATGATTTGACGTTGATCTGCCACACTTCCGTTGCGCTACTCTAGTGAACTGGTCTTCAGCTGAGAAGACTTCTATGGTCTAAGCTCTAAGATCTGAACATGCAAGTCCAGGGGAGTCAGCACTCCCCAACGAGTGGTGTGATGAATGCCAAGTGGCGTGCAAGGACAAGCACACACGTATCAATAAATCAGAATCAAAAGCATGCATTGAAAATTGTGTGGTGAGCACAGGCATACTGATTGTACACGTTTATTGCATATCTATTATTACACTCCTACATCTACCTTGTAATAAATCTTGCTAATTGTTTGTCTTTATGTCTTATTTTACAGGCTTGTCTTAATGATGGGAGAGAAGATAAGACCAAATAAAAGACAGTTAAATTCTGATTTAATTGGATCTATTAGATTAACTGAAGATAAAATCAAATAAATAAAGTTAAAAATGGATTTAGAAGAATCAATTTAGTTAGCTTGAAGAATCAAAGAGATAGAGGCAAATTCAGAAGTCCAAAGGCAACCCTATCAATTATACAAAAGGATATCTAAAAGATTAGAATGTATATTCAGAAGATTCGGAGAGATAAGACACAATCCAACTGAAGATTAAGGGATAAAATAAAAATTTATCTCCAACCTTATCAGAAGATCTTTTCTGTTGGGCAAGACATTTTGCCTCTATCTTCGTATGCTTTCCCTTATCCAGTTTTGGCTATAAATACCTGCATTTCTGAAAGCAAAGGTGCACCATTTAGCAGAGATAGATTCTAGGCTAGGTTATTATTCTAGTTTAGTGTAGATTTTTATTTTTCTTTTCATGTAATTTTGGTTTTTATTTATGTAATTCAGAGGATAGAAGAGTTTCATGAGAGAATGAGAGTGAAAACTGTACCGAGAGTGACATCGGTGTAAGTGTCATTTCTTTCTTTCATCGTTACTTTTATTTAATCGAAAGTTACACTTTTATGTTCTTCTTTTACTTTTATCATTCTTCATTTTTGTTTTTCTTTTACTTCCCTCTAAAGAGCTTGTAAATCCAAATGACTCTGATAGCCTTGAATTTGTCTTGTCATTGCAACTGCCGTTGATAGTTTATGGTGATGGATAGCCATTTCTAAATTAGTTTTAACTTGCACCTTAATTTCTTAGTTTAGCATGGGAATGGGGAAGATCCTATCTGCTATCCTTCGAACGCCTTCAAGCCAAGGTCAATCATTGCAATGGATCAAAGGTAAGCAAGCACCAAAGAGGTACGTAAGTATTTTAGTTTTTCTTTATTTCATTTCGTAGTTAGAAACACTTTAAAAAATAACTCCTTCTTTACTCCTTTACATTTCTTTTTAATAGTTTTTAAAACATCTTCAATCACCATCTTCTTCTGTCTTCCATTTTCTCCACTTAACATAGATTTATTTCTATTTTCTTTTAAAAACAAAGAAGAACTTTTAACCATTTTCAGTAACTTAAAAGAAACTTATCTAAATGCTTTCATCGCAAGTCCCTCCTTGTGAATTATGACCCGCATAGCCACTTGCTATAGCGGTAGAATTGAGGAACTTAGCACATTTCATTCTCAATTTTTAAACTCTATTTTTCTGTGCAGGTTTCATCTCAATCCAAATTTTAGCGTCGTTGTTTAGGCACGGATACCTCTTGACCTGGACAGTTACCTTGTGGTCAGATTCAGCAATATACCCATCGTGGACAGTTTAACCAGTTAGGAGTTGTGTAGGTCTAAGGTCTATCCTAACTTAGGCTAGATTTTTCTTTCTTTGTTTGTTTATTTATTTGCTTGTTTTGTTTTTTTTTTTTTTTTTGATATCTTGGTGATATGAATTATAATTACAATTATTCCAATGCATATAGTAATCCATACTTCACCCTGACCTCTTTTGACTCGGATCCTATCAACCCGGCATTTCATAACTCTAACCAACTAAGTATGCCAGATTAGTCTTATCCGAATCAATATATGCCCCAGTCCCAATATTATGAACAAGACTGGAATAACAATCATCACCATTCTTCATAGAGTCAGTGGGGATACAACTCTGCCGAGTCATATGTCAACCACCTTACCAACATCTTGCTTCATATACTCCTTTTCCCAAACAACCAATAGAAGAACCAATTGACTGGGAAAAGAGAATAGAAGTCTTAGAAGAGCTTGAACAGCGAATTCAAAATCTAGAAGAGTTGAAACACCATAAAAATTTTCAAATCCAAGGTCCTTACTCTATTTTTCATGTCCCACAACAAGAAGAACATACCGACTTAGAAAAGAGTATGGAATCCATGACTCAATGCCAAAGCGATCCTTTCGATATGATAGAAGTAAGACTTAGTCGATTATAAAACATGCGTAGGAATGAGAAAACTCTCCTTACCCAATCTTTGACTATTCCTGACACTTCTATTCATATTGATAAAAATCAAGAATCATGGTATCTTGACGACTTTGACCAAGATTCAATTTCACTATAAAATTTTGAACTTGACCAATATCACCTCATTGACAAATTGGCAAGTTTTTATTTCAATAAAATTGAACTTGAACATGAATGTGACCCCGACCCACAACTTTATAATTCAATTTCAATTTTTGAATCTATATTGACTCCAGTATCCTTACCCAATTTGGACCCATTTCTCGAGCAAACATTGATTCCCATCTCCATAGATCTTGAAACTGATCCACTTTTTTTGGATAGTCACATTCCATTGATGGGAAAAGAATGTGAACTTTAATTTCTCAAATTTGGAACCAACTATTGAATTAAAACTGACTCTCGAACATAAACTTGATTTTCCAAAGTCTGTATTGGTTCCCGAACCTATTTCTTTTTTAGCCCAAATCAACTACTCTACCAAATCACTTTCTTTTGTTGGACCTAGGTATTGAACAAAATGACTCCGAGATAATATTCCAAAATTGGTCATATAACCGAGATGATTTTAATATTAGGGTCTTGCATGATCCTATTCACTTAGGGGGTTGTAATACTATAAATAAAAAGAGGTCGTCAAAAGTGGGTTCCTTGATGATCCACGTAATTTAGATTGGGTAGAAACAATTGGCCCAATCCGACCATCACTGAAACCACAACCTTGAGATAACACTTTCCTTCCCTTACTTCTTTTCATGCATATATGCATTCATTCATACATTATGGACAATGCATAAGATAGGTGTAGGGGAGGTTTCTAACATAACATAGCTTTTTTTCTTTTAATTTATATAAAAAAAATTAACATTTTCTTTGCTTTAAAAAACTTTTTTAAAAGAGAAAAAATATTTTGACCTATTTTTTGTAAGAAATTAAGTTAATTTTAAGAAATAGGAGAATCATAATTAGGATTTCTTATACTTGGTCAAAATAAGATTATTTGTTTGATTTCTAGGGTTAGAAAGAAAATTGAAAAAGTAATTTAGTTTTGATTTTTACCTTGATGAAATATGCATACTTTATGCACTTACACACTTAGAGTTCAAAAAACAAAGATTATTATGCCATATAAAAAAAGAAAAAAGAAATACACACACACACACACACACACACACACACACATATATCAAAAATCCTCTGAGTAAGCTGGTATTTGTGCCTCATAAAGCATAAGTATTCGCGCCTAAAAATGGTCCATATAATAAATAAAATCCTTAATTTTGTGACCTTGTTTGCTCGAGTCCTTAAGTGCTTGGGGTGTTTTCTCACCCGGTGCCCTAAGACCGTCCGGTTTAGGAGTCTCTGACCTAAGATCATTACATAGGCAGATTAGAAAGCCTAATAGAATTAAGGGATAGTACCATCAAAAAGAAAAATTGTAAGAATAAGGCATAAGCGTTAGAGTTTAAGAACCCTGAACTAAAATTTCACAGTCATGAAGATGCGTATGACTTAGGGTAAAATAATAGACTAGATGGGAAATACAGCTTAACTTCTTATCTTAATTGATAACAAGTTTTTAAATAGAGATTAAGTTTAGAAATGAATAGTTTTGTGTTCTTATGACTTATACCTTACATGAATTTTTACAATAATACTTCAAATATTTTTTCGTCTTTTCAAAATGTGTTTTCAAAATACTAACACTTTATTTCTCTTTCTTTATAGATTTTGTGGGTATAATCCACTGAAAACTCTCACGAGACAAAACTCGTCCTCTAACGATAACCTAAAAGTTTAACGGCTTGTTGCACATGCTAAGTGCAACCGTGATTCCTACGAAAGTGTGTTATATTAGGTTAGCTCTATTTTTCTTTGTTTTGCTCGAGAGGACGAGAAAAATATAGGTTAGGGGAGTGAATGTACACATTTATTTTATATCTATTATTACATTCCTACATCTATCTTATAATAAATCCTACTAATTTTTGTCTTAATATCTTATTTTGCAGATTAGTCTTAGTGATGAGAGAGAAGATAGACCAAATAAAAGACAGTTAAATTCTGATTTAATTGGATCTATTTGGTTAACTGAAGATAAAGCCAAATATATATAGTTAAAATCAGATTTAAAAGAATCAATTTGATTAGCTTGAAGAATCAAGAAGATAGAGGCAAATTCAGGAGTGCAAAGGCAACCCTATCAATATACAAAGGGATATCTAAAAGATTAGGATGTCTATTCAGAAGATTCGGAGAGATAAGACACAATCTAACTGAAGATCAAAGGATAAAATAAAATTTTATCTCCAACCTCGTCTACAACCTTATCAGAAGATCTTTTCTATTGGATAAGAGATTTTACCTCTATCTTTGTACGCTCTCCCTTATCTAGTTTTGCCTATAAATACCTACATTTATGAAAGCAAAGGGGTACCATTCAGCAGAGATAGATTCTAGGCTAGATTATTATTCTAGTTTAGTGTAGATTTTTATTTTTTTCATGTATTTTTTATTTTTATTTATGTAATTCAGAGGAGAGAAGAGTTTCATGAGAGAATGAGAGTGAAGATTGTATCGAGAGTGATACCAGTGTAAGTGTTATTCCTTTCTTTCATTCTTACTTTTATTTAATCGAAGTTACACTTTTATGTTCTTCTTTTACTGTTCTTGTTCTATATTTTTGTTTTTCTTCTACTTCCCTTTGAGAAGCTTGTAAATCCAAATGACTCCGATAGCTTCGAATTTGCCTTGCTCTTGCAAGTGTCGTTGATGACTTATGGTGATGGATAGCCATTTCTAAATTAGTTTTAGCTTGCACCTTAATTTCTTAGTTTAGCATGAGAATGGAGAAGATCCTATCTGTAATCCTTCGAACGCCTTCAAGCCAGGTCAATCATTGCCACGGATCAAAGGTAAGCAAGCTCCAAAGAGGTAAGTAAGTATTTTAGTTTCTTCTTTTTATTTCATAGTTAGAAACACTTCCAAAAACATCTCCTTCTTTACTCCTTTTCATTTTTTTTAACTTAGTTTTTAAAATATCTTCATTCATCATTTTCTTCTATCTTCCATTTTCTCCACTTAACATAGATTATTTCTATTTTCTTTTCAAAAATAAAGAAGAACTTTTAACCATTTTATTAACTTAAAAGAAACTTATCTAAACGCTTTCATCGCAAGTCCCTCCTTGTTGATCACAACCCACATAGCCACTTGCTATAGCGGTAGAATTGAGGAACTTAGACACATTTCTTTCTCAATTTCTAAACTCTATTTTCTGTGTAGATTTCATCTCAATCAAAATATTATGTTATGTAGAGGGGGGAACCTATGTTATGTTAGAAACCTTCCCCACGCCTATCTCATGCATTGTCCTCAATATATGAATAAATGCATATATGCATGAAAAAGAAGTAAGGAAAGGAAAAGTGTTATCTCAAGGTGGTGGTTCCGATGGTGGTCAGATTGGGCCAATTGTTTCTGCCCAGTCTAAATTACGTGGATTATCAAGGAACCCACATTTGACGACCTCTTTTTTATTTACAGTATTACAACCCTCTATGAATAGGATCATGCAAGACCCTAACATTAAAATCATCCCGGTTATATGACCAATTTTGGAATATCATCTCGGAGTCATTTTGTTCAATACCTAGGTCTAACAAAAGAATGTGATTCCATAGAGTAGTTGATTTGGGCTCAAAAAAAAAGGTTTGGGAACCAATACTGACTCGAGAAAATCAAGTTTATGTTCGAGAGTCGGTTTTGGTTCAATAGTTGGTTCCAAATCAAAGAATTAAAGTTCACATTCATTTCCCATCAATGGAATGTGACTATCCAAAATAGGTGATCAGTTTCAAGATCTATGAAAACGAGAATCAATGTCGGCTCGGGAAATGGGTCCAACTTGGTTAAGGATACCGAAGTCAACATAGATTCAAAAATTGAAATTGAATTACAAAATTGTGGGTTAGGGTCACATTCATATTCAAGTTCAATTTTATTGAAATGAAAACTTGCTAATTTGTCAATGGGTTGGTATTGGTCAAGTTCAAGATTTTGTAGTGAAATTGAATCTTTGTCAAAGTCTTCAAGATATCATGATTCTTGATTTTCATCAATATGGTTAGAAGTGTCGGGTATAGTCAAAGATTGGGTAAGAAGAGTTTCTAATTCCTATGCATGTTTTCTAATCGACTAAGTTTTATTTTTATCATATCAAAAGGATCGCTTTGGAATTGAATCATGGATTCCATACTCTTTTCTAAGTCGGTATGTTCTTCTTGTTGTGGGACTTGAAAAATGGAGTAAGGATCTTGGATTTGAAAATTTTGATAGTGTTTCGAGTCTTCTAGATTTTGAATTCACCACTCAAGCTCTTCTAAGGCTTCCATTCTCTTTTCCCAGTTAATTGGTTCTTCCATTGGTTGTTTGAAAAAGGGAGTATATGAAGCAGGATGTTGGTAAGGTAGTTGACCATATGACTCGGGGGGTTTGTATCCCCACTGACTCTATGAAGAATGGTGATGATTGTTATTCTAGTCTTGTTCATAATATTGGGACTGGGGAATATTTTGATTCGGATAAGACCAATTTGGTATATTTGATTAGAGTTATGAAATGTCGGGTTGGTAATATCCGAGTCAAAAGAGGTCGGGGTGAAGTATGGATCACTATATGCATTGGAATAATTGTAATTATAATCCATATCACCAAGATGTCAAAAAAAAAAACAAAAACAAGCAAATAGATAAACAAAGAAAGAAAGAAAAATCTAGCCTACGTTAGGATAGACCTTAGACCTAGACAAATCCTAACTGGTTAAACTATCCACAGGGGGTGTATTGAAGAATCTGACCATATGTTAATCGACCGGTAGGGGCAAGATCAGTGGGGGTATCCGTGCCTATGCAACGGACTTAATTATGCCAAACCACTGTTTTTCAAGGTTTCGTTTCTCAATCCCAACCTTTGATTCTGATTGACAAGAGTCATATTTTAATCAACTTTTCCCTTAGGTTAGTCTCCTATTGAGTCCGAGATGTCCCTATGGCCAATGTCTACTCAGTTTTAAGTTAGGCTTGGGTTAGTGAGTGAGGAGATTGTTTGTGGGCTAAGAAAGGGTGATGACTTTCCCACCTTATCATGTTTATAGGACAAGCCCTTAATTCAGTTTAGTGCAGTATACAAGTATACAACCAAATAGTAACACTCAAGCAATATTTAATACAAGAGTGAACCCTATACTAAATACTATGCACACATACCTTGGCTACAACACTCTTCAACAGTAAATAGAAAATGTAACAAAATATACAAGTGCCTAAATGTAAAGTCTAAACCATTTTTAGCTTTTACAAACACCAAGTTACTGTTGAATTAATTCAGTGTGCAGAGTAAGTTAAATTTGGAAACTAAGTACTGCAGAATACTAAAATTTTTAAGTCAAACAACCTACAATCAAACAGAGTGAGTAATTCACTCTGATTGTCGCTGATTAGTCTCTAATTTTGCATAATTTTCATCACATTCTCATATTTATTTCATGTAAAATTTTGCTAATAAAACCTTACTTTCTTGATCCTAGGTCCATGGTGTGCAAATGAAGAAGAAGACCTAAATCACCATTTAATTGGTGATTAAAAGCCTACCAAGTAGCCATTGACTTTAGAGTAAAGATTTTGTCAGCCCAGGGCATCAAATCGCAAATCCAGAAGATCAAGGCGTCAGAAGATAGACTAGGCGACGCGCTGCCCGAAGCCAGGCGCGCGCGCGCCTACGCTTCGGGCTACGGGTCACCCACGTGGCCCCCTTTCCCCTGGTGCCTATAAATACCCCCCAGGGGTCTTCAATTGAAGCAGATTCAGAGTTAGAGCAAGTTTGTGTAGTCTTATTTTTAGTTTGTAGTTGTTATTGTTCTTCTTCTAGTTTTAGTTTTAGCCATTAGAGTGAAAGAGAGAGAGTGTGTAAGTATTGTATTTGAAGGGTGACAAGCTAATACAAGTACTACTTCTCTTCCTTCTTTCAATTTACTTGTGCTTTCATTTGCTTTTACTTCCTTGTTATAGTGTAAACTCATTTCTCTTTACTACTTCCTTTTGTTGTTTCTTGTTGTAGTGTAACTCCCTTCCTCTCAACTTCTTTTCCTTTATTGTTTCTTTTACTTTTATGGCTAACTAACTTTTCTTTAGTATGGCTAACTAACTACTAACCCACTAATTTCTAACACTTGATTGATAACCCAAATGAGTCAATAGTGTCAAACAAGCCTTGTGCAAATAAGAGCTATGGCATCTTAAGACGAGGGTTCTAACTCTAATCTACCTACAAGTATTTACTTTCTTATACTTCATGCTTAATGAGTTTTTGATGATCTATGGGTTGTGTACTTTACTTGTTATTGTAAGTTAGAGACTTTTCCTTTTAACTTTGTCAATACCGTTAGTGCACTCGTGTCTTCCCTTATTCTCGCCTTCTATTGGATCTTGATAAGAGAATGTCCGAGTTTTTGCCGTATAAAACTAAGTTTTAGGATGAACTTTCACTCGATTTTCACGTGAATAGTTCCAATACACAAGAGTTATGTTCGCCTATGATCCATCGTGAGGCTATCTTCCAAAAGTTAGAAATTAGTGGGAGCACTTAGTAGAAAGTTAGCCATGCGTTTTTACAACTAAGAAAAAAAATTCACTTATACAAACCACCAAAACATTTTCCAACAATTCTTAAAACAACTTGTTTTCACTTTTCAATTTTTATTTGGAAACAAAGAACTTTCTTTCTTCTTGAACTTTGAAGCCGCATCAAGCTTTCATCGCTCTCCCTCCTTGTGGATACGACCCGTATAGGCACTTCGCTACTACGGAAGAATCGCAAAAGCAGTAACATCAACACATACTCTTTTTACTTATTCGTGTGCTTGCTTTTTGCCGATCAAATTTTGGCGGCGTTGCCGGGGAGGGAACGGCTTTATTGTTCAATACTAAAGATTGTTCTTTGTTTTTGTGTGTAGGAGAGGTACCAAGGAGCTTACTATCACGGGAAGTGAAAGAGGTGGCCAAGGACATTGCGCGAGGATTCATTTGCCCTCGGAAAAATTCGTATAAAAGTGAGTTTTTCTGATTGAAGTACTAACAAACTCGTTTGCAGGGTTACTGAAAGCCGCTAAAAATTGCTTTCTAAATTTCTAGTTTCCTTGGATGCTTCATCTTATGCATGTGTAATAAACTCAACAGAAATCCATTTGTTGCTTAATTGAAATTTGGACTAGACTTTTGCATTTAGGGCACGTGTCTATTCAATTTCTGTTGAAGAGTGCTAGAGACAAGGTACGTGTGCATTCATATAGAATAGGACCAACACTTGAGATTAATTTACCGCTTTGAGTGTTACCTTGTTGTGAATAAACTGTACACTTGCACAATTGACATTAAGGGCAAAACCCAAATAAACAAGATAAGGTGGGGATTTCATCACCCTTCCTTAACCCAAAAACCATCTCCAAGTGCACTCACACTTTACCAAGTCTTAACTAAAAATCAATAGACGTTAGCCCTAGGGGCATCTCGGACTGACTAAGAAATTAACAGAGGTTGAAAATTGCAAGAACTATACTCCTGCAAAATCGGTGTCTAAGGAAAGTGGATTGAGAGGCAAAGTCTCGAAAGCTCCATGGTTTGGCATAATTAGGCCCGTGGCTCCGCCTGGATACCTCCCCCCGAGCTTTACCCTTTCCTCGCCGATTAGCTTATAGTCGAGTTCCTGTAACAACCTTCCCCGGAGAATCGACCAGTTAGGAGTCGTCTAGGTCTAGGTACCTTAGACTAAGGCTTGTGGTTGTTTTTCTTTCTTTTGTTTATTTTTTGCTCTTTTTCGATTGTTTGTTGTCTTCACATTGTTTGTGGTGTGCGGCATGCAAGAGTGGGTGAGAGATCCGTCAACTTCCAGATGAACAAGAAACACTTCTCTACCCTTGCATCTAGAACCGGTGATGGCGTCACTTCAGGATAGATTTTACCTGATCAGAACTTCACTTCCATCTTGCATAAAACTTCCTGAAGCAAATGAAAAAACTTCGAGTTAAAACCTCAATTTATTAACACTCTTCCCAAATTTCATGGTTTAGAATCAGAGGACGCATACTTCTTTGTTAGGGAATTTGAAGAAGTATGCCTCATGATGCGTATACCTCAGCTAGGAGATGATGTCGTTAGGTTACGTTTTATCCCTTTTTCCCTAAAGGACCTAGCTAAGAAATGGTTGTACAGTTTCGCAGCAGATTCAATCACGACCTGAGATGATTTCATCAAGGCCTTTTGAAGAAATTCTACCAAATTCACAAAACTGCCCTCATTAGGAAGAACATCATGCAGTTTAGGCAAGAACTGAGCGAACCATTTTGGAGATACTTTGAGCGATTCAAAGATCTCCTAGCTCAGTGCCCTCATCATGGCGTGGAGAAATGGCGTCAGTGTCAGATTCTCTACGATGGTCTAGACTATCAGACAAAGACCCCGTTAGAAACAATGTGTCAGGGAGGGTTCTTGTAGAAGGATGAGAATCAGGGTTGGGATTTATTTGAGGATTTAGCTGAGAAAACCCTGCAATGGGAGCCAGCCTCGGAGAAACCTAGGAATTCACAATCTATAGCTTAAGAGGAGGGCTCCAATCTCTAGAATCATCCATAGCTGCCGAGACTAAGATTGCTACCCTAATGAGAAGGATAGAGGCTCTGGAAATAAAAGAGCCTGCCAATGTCAACTAGACAACCCACCACCAATTCACAATCCGGGTTGTTCATAATGTCAGGCACCAAACCATGGCTTTGAAGAGTGCCCATTTTCCATACCCAGCAAGTGCCACCGGAACACCTGAACGCGGCCTATTCACGGCCGCCCATAATCCATACTCACAGACATACAATCCGGGTTGGAAGAATCACCCAAATTTCTCCTAGGCCCCGAACAATCCACCCAGGCCTAATTTCTCCAACAATTTTCACCATCCTACTCCTCCACCACCTTTTCCCAGTCAAGCCCCATCTTCCTCCTCCCAAAGCTCTCCAATGGAAAAGAAAATCAGTAAATTGGAGGAGAGCATAGAGGCTTTCATGAAGTCCCAAACCGCTTTTATGCAAAATCAGGGACAAACTCTGAACAATCATTCACAGGCCATATCGAGATTGAAAATGTAGATGAGCCAATTAGCTAGCTCCCTAAGTGAATTTTAATCGAGCCAAACCTGCACAAAAAAAATACAGAAATTTAGAACAGTGCTAGGTCCTCAATTCTACCGTGTAGCGTAGGGCTAACAGGTCGTGATCCACAGGGAGGGACAGCGATGGAAGCGTTATGTAAGTTTCTTCTTTTAATTTACCAAAATTAGTTAATACTTATCTTCTCAGTTTAGAAAATAAAAATGTTAAGTTAAGTTAAGAAGAAGATGGTAGATGAAGAGATGATGGTATCGTTTTTGTTTATCTATAAAAGAAAAGGAACCAAAAAGAGATAAAGAAAAGTGTGATGCAAAGATTAGAAATGAAAAGAAATAAAAGAAGAATATTTACCTCTACTATTGAACCATAAATGAAATTTACCTTAGCATCGAGTAAAGCAAGGAAGTAGAAAAGAATAAAAGAAAGAAAGGCTTCGGCGAGATTGAGCATAACGAAGAAAAGTGGGAAACCTCCATTGATTGTCACCTTCAATATAAGCTACTTGAAGAAAAGATTACAATAGTGTCACTCTACAATAACTCTTCCTCTCTTTTGATCATGTAACTCTCTCTAGCCTAAAAATAAAATAAAAAATTAAAATTACATTGAAGAAGAAAAGAAAAACTTAAACTAAAGCGTTAGTTCTCTCTGAGATGGTGCTCCTCTGCCTTCGAGGTATGAGGGTATTTATAGGAGAAAACCAGAGGGATAGAACGTGTATGAAGATAGGAAGAGTTGGATATTTCTGAATTTGAATTCTTTCCTTATCTCCAAACTTGATTTGATTTATCCAGAAATTCGATTCTGATCTGCAGGCTAGTGGCGTGTTGATTGCTGAATATTACTTATCAACTGATAGAATTCGAACGAGTGATCAACAGAAGAATTGTAGCCCCTTCTTTCTGTAGCATCTTGAATCATCAGATTTGACCTTCAGTAGTGAAAGTTATGATTAAAATACTAAACAGTATCTAGCCTGAATCTGAATCTAGATTGCTTCATCTCATCCGTTGATCTTCTCTCTATCCATTTATCCTCTTTGATTTTCAGTTTATCTTCTAGAATTGATAAGATATTCACTTATCTTCAGCGAAACAGATAGGGTCTTCAAACAATCCATTTTTCTCTTGAAATTAGATAATATTATCTTATATGATATATCCAGTTTTCAGATAAGATAGCTTCTAGAAACTTTGGATTTGAATCGATCCCCTTTCTTTTGAACTTTTGAATTTAATTGGATAAATTTCATGATTATCTTCTCTCTATCATACCCTACATGAATTAGGACATTAAGACAAGTTATTTGCAATATTCATTACAGAATATATGTAGGAATGTAATAATATTTATGCAATATATGTGTCCAAACACACCCCCACACTTATCTTTTGCTCGTCCGAGCAAAACAAAGAGAGAAGAAAAACTAAACTAACTCACTTTCGTAAGAATCACGGTTGCACTTAGCACGTGCAACAAGCCGTTAAACCTCTAGGTTACCCCTAGATGACGAGTTTTGTCTCGTGAAGGTTTTCAGTGGATTGCACCCATAAAATCCATGAAGAAAAAGAAATGAATTGTTAGTATTTTTTTTAAAAACGCATTTGAAAGGAAAAAATATTTGAAGTATTAATGTAAAATTTCAAGTAATCTATAAGTCATAGGATTATCAAAACTTAGTCATTCCTAAACTTAATATTTATTCAAAAACTTGTTTTCAATCAAGGTAAGGATTAAAATTGTATTTCTCATCTAGTCTATTATTTTACCCTAAGTCATATGCATTTTGTGACCATGAAAATTTGGCTCAGAATTCATCAACTCTAACTCTTATACCTTATTATTTTCCTTTCTTTTTCTTTTCTTTTTAATTTATGGCGGTAATATCCCTTAGCTCTATTAGGCTTTCTAATTCGCCCATATAACGAGCTTTAGTCGGTGACTCCCAAACCAGACTGTTTTAGGGCACCGGGTGAGAAAGCACCCCCAAGGACTTAGGACTCGAGCAAACAAGGCCACAAAATTAAGGATTTTTATTTATATGAACCACTTTAGGCGTGAATATTTATACTTTATGAGGCACAAACTCCCAGCTTAATCAGAGGATTTTTTTTTTGATATATGTATATATATATTTTTTATATAAGACATAAGAATCTTTGTTTTAGAACCCTATAAAGTATGCATATTTCATCAAGGTAAAAATTAAGATTAAATTACTTTTTCAATTTTTCTTCCTAGCCTCAAAATCAACAAATAATTTTATTTTGACCAAGTGTAAGAAATCCTAATTATGATCGTCTTATTCCTTAAAATTAACTTAATTTTTTTACAAAAATAAGTCAAAGTATTATTTTCCATTTCAAAAAAAAATTTTAATGAAAGATTTTTTTTTTAAATTGGTGAAGTTAGCATATAGTAAACCCTCCCCCACACCTAACTCATGCATTGTCCTCAATGTATGAATGAAATGCAATAATATATGAAAAAGGACGAAGGGAAGGAAATTGTCACCTCAAGGTGGTGGTTCCGGTGGTGGTTGAAAAAACACCTAGAGGGGGGTGAATAGGTGTAAGTGCTAATCTAAGAAACTTAATGCAAACTAAGTGCGCTAAATACGGAAGCTAATGCAAATTATGCACAAACTAATACAATACAACAAGTGTAGCCGAATTCCCCTTGCGAGGCTCTGGACTAACTCCTCTTGATTCCCCTTGAAATGGGTTGAGGCGCTATGTGAAGCTCTTGTTGGATGAGTACAAGTTAGGCGCACACACACAAGCAATCCAAGCAATATGAAATATGTGCACACACAATCAAGCCAAGCAATCAAGGATATAGCAATATGAAATAATGCAAGGCAACACAAGCAATATGATATGGCAATATGAGTTATGCTCAACACAAGCAAATATGATATGATGATATGAAGTATGATGCTTTGCAGAATATAAATGAGAGAGAGTTGAGAGAAATTGGATCAAACGCTAACACAAAGATTTGTTTCGAGGTTCGAGTACCCAACTCTACATCCCCGCCTACACCACCGTGTAGGATTTCCACTATCTCAACTCCCACCGAGGGAACCTCTACCGAAGAGGATTTCTTACAACTCTAGGAGTACCAAACTCCTCTCTCAACAACAACCTCCTCACAACCGAGGGGTTAGGCCCGTAGCCAATACAACAACCAATCCACACACCTCTACCGAAGAGGCTCACAACCAAACTCCACCTCTACCTAAGAGGCTCACAACCAATACCACTCCGATCACCTCTACCGAAGAGGGATACAACAAATGAAGGAGGGTTTACAACAATGAGGTTTACAACAAACAACCTCAAGCACTTCTCTTTCTTTTTCTCTTATCTTTTTCCACAAAAACAAGATCCTAATAGTTTAGGATAGAAGATATAGCTCAAGTGTGGATTCAAAGTGTTTTTGGAAACAAGCAACAAAGAAAAACTACTTGGGAAATCTCTTGTATATGATAGAAAATGAAATACCAAATCAAAATCCCAAAACCTAGTTTTCTTTGATTTTCCAAAAATCCAAAACAAATAAAGATGAGAAGTTTTAAAGCCCCAAAAACTCTTTTAAAACTCTTTTAAACACTACAGAAAACTAGTATTTTTTCTCTTAGAAATCTTGGCTAAAATCCCCAAAGAGATGGGGTTATATAGCCCCTTTACAAAACTAGCCGTTAGGCTGAGTTGGCAGTCTGACAGACTGCCGGTCGACCGCCAACGGTCAGAATTGTGACCGTTGGACAACTGCGGTCGACCGGCCCGGTCGACCGAAAAAACCCGAGAGCAGAGCTCTCAACTCGGTCGACTGTCCCGGTCGACCGTGTCTGTGCCTAACAGACGTGCACGTCTGTGCACGTCGGTCGACCGCAACGGTCGACCGGCCCTTGGTGCGGTCGACCGTCACGGTCGACCGACCAGCCTGTCAGCACAAAACAAGGTCAGAAATTTTGGGGAAAAATATTTTCTAAAAAATCTTTTATCTCTTTTAAAAATACCATAAAAATTGTTTTATCATTTTATATTGAAACTCAAACAAGTGATAAAAATTTCAAGACAATATATCAACATATCAATTCATTTTTGTGTCTTGCCAATTTTATCAAAAACAAAACTTGTATTTTTATCAAACTTGATTTTTCCAAAACATGAATAGGATAGTCAAAATAAGTTTGTCTAGCAAGTTTAAAGCATGTATGTATAAATAGAAAACATCTACTATACATATAACATATGTAAACTTGTTTTGATCAACTATTCATAAAAACCAAATATCAAATCATAAAACGTGTGTGTTTTGTGTTCACTTGAGCATATCAACTAAACTAAGCTTTACAAATGGATCTAAAAACTCTATCTAAATTAGGATACCTAAGTCTTCTTGACGATCTTCATCTTCAAGTAGACTCGATCCCAAACGCGTGATCCTCCAAGTGCAAAGGTATGATCTTTAAGCTTTGGCACCGGAATCAACATGGAAAGCTTCTAAACTTCTTGTTGAAGCTAATCACCAACTAATATCCTGTTAATGATCTGAAACTTAGAAACACAAGAATATTAGTAAACATAACTACATGAGTGTTGATCATCATCAAAACTAGAGTGGAAGGCCATTGGGCCAACAATCTCCCCTTTTTGATGATGACAAAACTCATGGAGTTATATATGCATGGATTAAAGTTAAGCTTCAAAGAAGCTCCCCCTTAACTCATGCATAGGGATAAACAATAAATATATGCAATGAATATTAAACATGAAACATGCATATGCATAAACAATAAATGGTTCTAGATATCAATTGGAATATTTAAAACAAAATAAGCTCTAGATACCAATTACAAAGCAAACTCTATATATCAATTAAACTTAATATTCTTGAGATTAAAACATAATATATGCATATAAAACATAAGCATGCATATAAAACTCAAATACTTCTCCCCCTTTTTGTCAATCATCAACAAAGGGGTAAACAATCAAAACCATAGATAAAATGAGGGGTAAAAAATCTTTCTCCCCCTTTTTGTCAATCAAAACAATGCAAACAATGTTCTCCTCCTTTTTGTCTAAAACAAAAAAATAAGGGGTGACTACAAACATGATATCAATTAAAAAATATGTCAATGAAGTATCTTGATACCAATAAACAAGGATCAATATATGTTATATGCTATATACATTCATGAAGAGGAAGACGCTAAGTTAGCTTCCCTACACATATGCATTACATGAAGAAGGGATGACAAGCCCCAATTCACATAACACATATTATGTAATGCATAAGAGGAGATGTGAAGCTCCCCCTACACACGTATATCATATAAAGAAGAGTTGTCAAGCTCCTCAATTTATAATATACTCAACATGAATCTATATGTAAGAGAGATGTTAAGCTCTCCTTGCATATAGGAAATCAAAACTTTGAATATTTTCTTTAAACAAAATTTTGGAAATACCAATTGTAATTAAACATAAGTCTTGAATTCTTAAACATGAATCTTGAAACCAAAAAAATTTTGAATTTCTTAAATATGATACAATTGAAAAGATTTTACATAGAAACATTGATACCAATTGTAAGAATTGTTCATTTTAATTTGATGTTGATATCATATGTTTAAAATAACAACTTTTAATCATAAAGTGTGGGATTACAAATACCAATTGAAATACAAAATCAGATTTTCTCCCCCTTTATGAAATACAAACTAAAATATGCATAGTCTTGATAACAATTTAAAAGTAATCAATTTAAACAAAATTGAAACTCAAGCACTAGCATAAACACAAACATATATATGTATGAAAAATAGATACCAATAGAAATTGATATACTTGGAATTGAAAGTATACATACATACAAAACATATATGAGTATACAAGAAGATCAAAGTGATACCAATTGAAAGAGTTCAATGATACCAATTGTCATAACAATAAATTCAAGTGTATACATCATATTCTCTACCACCCAATCATAATTCAAGTTTTAAAGATTTTCAATTTAGGACATACATGAACATGATCTCCCATCCTACCGCCCTTGGAAGGTAGGGGTTTTCAAAGATAGATTTGAAAATGTAGTTTTGTTTGAAAATCACTACCAAAATGAAGAACACCGCAACTAGTTAAATGGAAAACTTGTTAACTAGCACGAAATCCTTCAAGCAAGGAATAAACCAAAATTGAAATTCACATGATAATCATCACTCTAACCAATAAAGCATAACTCATGAGAAATAAAACATGAGCAATAGATATGAGTGTACAAAGAATATGTGAAGATCATAATCATGAAAAATATTTCATTAAGCTCAATAATTCCTTAAAACATGAAATCATCAAAACTATCTAATCTTCAAGGCATATGTATGTCTAATACAAACTATAGTATACATACATATCCAAAACATAACGAGTCCACAAAATATATGCATTAAGGCACGTGGCTCAAAAAGGATACTCATGTATAGTCAATAGTTTGGATAAGATGGACATATACATGAAGTTAAATGTTGACACAATAAACATGATAATCATGAAAACATGAAAAGCATGAAAAGTATGAAAATTTAGCTTTTCATTAAAACAATTTGATACCAATTCTTTTCAAGGTATATGTATGATTTGTCAACACAAGAAGTATACATACATATCCCTTAAACACACTTGAGTCCATAATAGATATTTGCATGAAAGGCAAATGACTCAAGGGGTATACATGTATATCTTCAAGTTTGGCAAAATACACATATACATGAAGTGAAACACACAATCATAAAACAAATTAAAAATGGAATACAAGTTTAAAATGTATGAATCATCAAAACTAGACTATACTAGCACATCTAATGGGTTCAAATAAGCAATCAAGCTCAACATATATAGATTTATTTGTAGCCCACTCTATGTACAAGTATATAACTAGTCTTAATGAAAACAAACATCTAAACATATATTCAAAACATGAAGCATCAAAAACAAATATAAAAGTCATCATGATAAAACTAAAACATGATTACTATGTAAATTCACATGTATTAGATTCATGATGTACATTATAGCTTAAACAAAAGTGAGAACACTAAATATGGGTTCATATAAGCATATGTGTCTCAAATACTATACATGTATGTCAAGGATCTAATAAACATGGAATGAACATACTAATCCATAGACATTAAAAAATATGCTATAAACTATCAAAACATGCTATAAACAATGAAGTGGAAAGCATGTAAACATAATAAATGGGAGTAAAGGATTGTTACCAAAACCGAAGAAGCAACTTTCCTTGTCTCCAAAACATGGTGGTCATCTCCACCAAATCTTCCCTTGAAAGTGATGCATCCAATAGATTTCCTTTAAGTCCGGAACGCATCCACTCCAAGGTGTCATCACTCTCACGTCATGTGAGAGCCCACACCTACATCAAAAATAATAGGAGGGGTGGTCTTTGGTACCCATACCTTCTTGTTGGGTCCATGGGGGTTAGTCTCATTTCTAACCCAAACAAAATTCTTTGCTAAATTAGGAGTATGTAATCTATCATAACAAAATTTAGCAAGGTGGCCCCTACGTCCACAATGTGTACAAGTGTACACATGAGCATACTTGTGATGGGTGTGTCCGTGTGGAGCATGTGTATGCCGTGAAGGGTGTGCATGCATAAAAGTTGGAACTTGTTTCTTTCGAACCAAGGATTCCAAGCGTGTATGTTCTTGGCACATTGGCTCATAGTGGAGCCCAAACAATCTACTCTCTTCTTTAGCATACAAATATCATCATTAATCCTAGAAGAAGAGGTACATGCATTAGGTAGACTAGATGAAGAAGCTACACTAGCATGGCAAACATGTGCATCAATCTTATTTTGTAAAAATTCATTTTTCTTTAAACATGCATCCAAATCTTAGAAATTGAAGCAATCTTAATTTTCAAAGAATCATTTTCTTTTAAAACAAAATCAACTTTTGAAGACAAGTTTCATTTTTCTTCAAAAGAACATGGCAATCATTTTTATTTTTCAAAAAGTTATTTTCTTTAAGTGCAAGATCAAGTTGAGATTTTAATGAATCCCTCTCATTATAGACCTCAACCTTTTCTTGCAAAACACAATCAAGTCTAGAATGCAAAACACTTATTTTCTTTTTCAATTTCTAGACTTTTCTTTTTCAACAAGTTATATTTTTCTATTAGTTTTTCACAAACAAATGAAAGTTCTTCATTCAAAGCATGGACATCAATATGATCATTTGAAGAACTAGAACAATCATCACTATCATAGTGGGGTTCCGAATGTACCTCAAGGGAGTCATTCCCTTGGACCATGAAGCATTGAGAATCGGATTCTCCACTAAATTCCTCCGGTTGATTTGGCACTTGAAGCTTGGAGGTGGTGGTTGTTGTCAATTTGTTCCACACTGCAAAGGCGGAATCAAGATTAGAAACACGTAAAAGATAATCTTTAGATAAAGTGCTTCTAATGGCCTCTAGGGCTTGTGCATTGGCCCCTGTATGATTACCATCACCAAGATAACATCTCTTGGTGGCGGCAAGGAAGACATGCAAACCTAGGGTCTTAGGTACATGGACATCCTATACTTCCAAACATCAATGTTGGAAGGGTCAAAGCTAGGAGGGGTCATGAAGTCCATGGTAAACTATATATGAATGTGCAAACAAACAAATGTAAATGAGATTAGCAAGCAAATGGATCACTCCTAGAATGTTAAGCTAAGTATCAGGAGCACTAGCTCTGATACCAATTGAAAAAACACCTAGAGGGGGGGTGAATAGGTGTAAGTGCTAATCTAAGAAACTTAATGCAAACTAAGTGCGCTAAATGCGGAAGCTAATGCAAATTATGCACAAACTAATACAATACAACAAGTGTAGCTGAATTCCCCTTGCGAGGCTCTGGACTAACTCCTCTTGATTCCCCTTGAAATGGGTTGAGGCGCTATGTGAAGCTCTTGTTGGATGAGTACAAGTTAGGCACACACACACAAGCAATCCAAGCAATATGAAATATGTGCACACACAATCAAGCCAAGCAATCAAGGATATAGCAATATGAAATAATGCAAGGCAACACAAGCAATATGATATGGCAATATGAGTTATGCTCAACAAAAGCAAATATGATATGATGATATGAAGTATGATGCTTTGCACAATATAAATGAGAGAGAGTTGAGAGAAATTGGATCAAACGCTAACACAAAGATTTGTTTCGAGGTTCGAGTACCCAACTCTACATCCCCGCCTACACCACCGTGTAGGATTTCCACTATCTCAACTCCCACCGAGGGAACCTCTACCGAAGAGGATTTCTTACAACTCTAGGAGTACCAAACTCCTCTCTCAACAACAACCTCCTCACAACCGAGGGGTTAGGCCCGTAGCCAATACAACAACCAATCCACACACCTCTACCGAAGAGGCTCACAACCAAACTCCACCTCTACCTAAGAGACTCACAACCAATACCACTCCGATCACCTCTACCGAAGAGGGATACAACAAATGAAGGAGGGTTTACAACAATGAGGTTTACAACAAACAACCTCAAACACTTCTCTTTCTTTTTCTCTTATCTTTTTCCACAAAAATAAGATCCTAATAGTTTAGGATAGAAGATATAGCTCAAGTGTGGATTCAAAGTGTTTTTGAAAACAAGCAACAAAGAAAAACTACTTGGGAAATCTCTTGTATATGATAGAAAATGAAATACCAAATCAAAATCCCAAAACCTAGTTTTCTTTGATTTTCTAAAAACCCAAAACAAATAAAGATGAGAAGTTTTAAAGCCCCAAAAACTCTTTTAAAAGTCTTTCAAACACTACATAAAACTAGTATTTTTTCTCTTAGAAATCTTGGCTAAAATTCCCAAAGAGATGGGGTTTATATAGCCCCTTTACAAAACTAGCCGTTAGGCTGAGTTGGCAGTCTGACAGACTGCCGGTCGACCGGTCCGGTCGACCGCCAACGGTCAGAATTGTGACCGTTGGACAACTGCGGTCGACAGGCCCGGTCGACCGAAAAAACCCGAGAGCAGAGCTCTCAACTCGGTCGACCGTCCCGGTCGACCGTGTCTGTGCCTAACAGACGTGCACGTCTGTGCACGTCGGTCGACCGCAACGGTCGACCGGCCCTTGGTGCGGTCGACCGTCACGGTCGACCGACCAGCCTGTCAGCACAAAACAAGGTCAGAAATTTTGGGAAAAATATTTTCTAAAAAATCTTTTATCTCTTTTAAAAATACCATAAAAATTGTTTTATCATTTTATATTGAAACTCAAACAAGTGATAAAAATTTCAAGATAATATATCAACATATTAATTCATTTTGTGTCTTGCCAATTTTATCAAAAACAAAACTTGTATTTTTATCAAACTTGATTTTTCCAAAACATGAATAGGATAGTCAAAATAAGTTTGTCTAGCAAGTTTAAAGCATGTATGTATAAATAGAAAACATCTACTATACATATAACATATGTAAACTTGTTTTGATCAACTATTCATAAAAACCAAATATCAAATCATAAAACGTGTGTGTTTTGTGTTCACTTGAGCATATCAACTAAACTAAGCTTTACAAATGGATCTAAAAACTCTATCTAAATTAGGATACCTAAGTCTTCTTGATGATCTTCATCTTCAAGTAGACTCGATCCCAAACGCGTGATCCTCCAAGTGCAAAGGTATGATCTTTAAGCTTTGGCACGGAATCAACATGGAAAGCTTCTAAACTTCTTGTTGAAGCTAATCACCAACTAATATCCTGTTAATGATCTGAAACTTAGAAACACAAGAATATTAGTAAACATAACTACATGAGTGTTGATCATCATCAAAACTAGAGTGGAAGGCCATTGGGCCAACAGTGGTCTCATTGGGCCAAGAGTTTCTGCCCAATCTAGATATTGTGGATTTTCATGAAACCCACCTTTCATCACCTCTTTCTTATTATTTATAATCCCCAATATGAATAGGATCATGCAAGATCCTAGCATGAAATTTTTCCCGGTTATATGACCAGTCTTGGGATATCATCACAGAGTCATATTGATCTAAACTTTGGTCCAACCGTGGAATATGATTTTGTGTAATGGATGATTTGGGCTCAACAATGAAGGGAATGGGAACCGATACTGATTCAGGAATAAAACTCAAATCAATTTTAGATTCGAAAGTAGGAGTTGGTTCATGAGTTTGGTCAAAATCATAGAATTGAAGTTCACATTTATTTTCTAATAATGGAATGTGACTATCCAAAATAAGTGATTTATGTTCAAACTCTATAGGGATAGGAATTAGTGTTGGCTTCAGAATTAGGTCCAAATCAGGTAAGGATACCGGAGTCAGCATAGATTCAAAAAGTGAAACTGAATCACAATATTGGGAATCGGTATCACATTCATCTTCAAGTTCAATCTCATTGAAATGAAAACTTGCCAATTTATCAATGGGTTGATATTGGTCAAGTTCAAAGTTTTGTGGTGAAATCGAATCTTGGTTAAAATCTCCAAGATACCATGATTCTTCGTCAATATGGCTAGGAGAATCAGGAATGGTTGAAAATGTGTTAGGTAGAGTTTCGTCATTCCTATCATTAATTGTTTTAACTAAATGACTCACTTTTGCTTCTAGCCTATTGAGAGATTGGAGACGATCCATTTGGGATTGAATACAATCATTTTGGGACTGAATTCTGAATTCCATATTCTTTTCTAAGTCAATAGGTTCTTCTTGTTGTGATTGGACTTAAAAATTAGAGTAAGGATCTTGGATTTGGGAATTGTTTGGGAGAATTGAGTCTGCTATGATTTGTACTTGTCGTGTGGACTCAAGGAAGGCTTCAAATGTCTTTTCTAAAGAAGATTTCTCTTCTATAGGTTGGTCTTGGTATGGATTATATGAAGCTATTTGTTGGTAAGGTTGTTGATAGTAAGATTCGGGGGAGTTGTATCCCAACTGACTTGGTGAAGAGTCGTTATGATTGTCCCATTCTTGTTCATAGTACTGGGATTGGGGCATATATTGATTCGGATAAGACCAATCTGGCATACTTGGTTGGTTAGAGTTATGTAATGCCGGGTTGGTAATTTCCGAATTGAAAGAGGTTGGGTTGAAATATGGATTTAAGTTATAATCAGAATAATTGTAATTATAATCTATTTTCACAAGAACAAGCAAAAACAAACAAATAAACAAACAAGAAAATAAAGAAAAATCTAGCCTATGTTAGGGTAGAGCTTAGACCTAGACGACTCCTAACTGTTGATTATCCACAGGAGGTATATTGCAGAAGCTGACCACAAGTTAATCAGCCGGGTAGGGGAAAGATTGGTGGGAGGTATTTGTGCCTAAGCAATGGGCCTAATTATGCCAAACCACCAGCCTTTGGGGTTTCGCCCCTCAATCCCCAACCTTAGACACCGATTTGGCAAGAGTCAACTTCTAACAACTTCCCCCTTAGGTCAATCCTCATTTGAGTCCGAGATGTCCCTAGGGCCAACGTCTACTCAATTTTATGTTAGGCTGGGTTAGTGAGTGAGGAGATTGTTTGTGGGCTAAGGGAGGGTAATGACTTCCCCACCTTATCTTGTTTATAGGACAAGCCCTTAACTAAATTTAGTGCAGTGTACAAGTATATAGAAAAAAGTAACACTCAAGCAATATTTCATACAAGAATGAACCTTATACTAAATGTTATGCACACATACCTTAACTCCAGCACTCTTCAACAGTAAATAGAAAATGTAATGAAATAGGCACGTACCTAAATTCAAAGTTTAAATCATTTTTAGCTTTTACAATCAACTTTTTACTGTTGTGTTAGAAATATATATACTGTGAGTCAAACAAGGAGATAAATGCTACAGATATTAAACTATGTAATTCAGCCAACCTGCAGAAAATACAGGTTAGTAGTTCACTCAGATTGCCATAAGAATGTAGCAAATCTGAGGGCTTCTGGGCTCTGCTTTCTTGAGCAGAGTCCAGAGCCACTTATATGTCCACTGCAGTAAAAATTTCTTGTTGTTAAATCTGTACACCAAAAATAAAGAAGAAGGTTAACAAAAAATGTAAACTTTAAAGAGAATTACTTACCGTCCCTCCCCGGCAACGGCGCGAAATTTATAATCGAGCCAAACCTGCACAAAAAAAATACATAAATTTAGAACAGTGCTAGCTCCTTAATTCTACCGTGTAGCCTAGGGCTAACGGGTCATGATTCACAGGGAGGGACAGTGATGGAAGCGTTATGTAAGTTTCTTCTTTTAATTTACCAAAATTAGTTAATACTTATCTTCTCAGTTTAGAAAATAAAAATGTTAAGTTAAGTTAAGAAGAAGATGGTAGATGAAGAGATGATGGTATCGTTGTTGTTTTATCTATAAAAGAAAAGGAACGAAAAAGAGATAAAGAAAAGTGTGATGCAAAGATTAGAAATAAAAAAATAAAAGAAGAATATTTACCTCTACTGTGAACCATAAATGAAATTTACCTTAGCATCGAGTAAAGCAAGGAAGTAGAAAAGAATAAAAGAAAGAAAGGCTTCGGCGAGATTGAGCACAACGAAGAAAAGTGGGAAACCTCCATTGATTGTCACCTTCAATATAAGCTTCTTGAAGAAAAGATTACAATAGTGTCACTCTACAATAACTCTTCCTCTCTTTTGATCATGTAACTCTCTCTAGCCTAAAAATAAAATAAAAAATAAAAATTACATTGAAGAAGAAAAGAAAAACCTAAACTAAAGCTCTCTCTGAGATGGTGCTCCTCTGCCTTCGAGGTATGAGGGCATTTATAGGAGAAAACCAGAGGGATAGAACGTGTATGAAGATAGGAAGAGTTGGATATTTCTGAATTTGAATTCTTTTCTTATCTCCAAACTTAATTTGATTTATCCAGAAATTCAATTCTGATTTGCAGGCTAGTGGCGTGTTGATTGCTGAATATCACTTATCAACTGATAGAATTCGACTGAGTGATCAACATAAGAATTGTAGCCCTTTAAGTCTTCTTTCTGTAGCATCTTGAATCATCAGATTTGATGTTCAGTAGTAAAATTTATGATTAAAATACTAAACAGTATCTAGCCTGAATCCGAATCTAGATTGCTTCATCTCATCCGTTGATCTTCTCTCTATCCATTTAACCTCTTTGATTTTCAGTTTATCTTCTAGAATTGATAAGATATTCACTTATCTTTAGCGAAATAGATAGGGTCTTCAAACAATCCATTTTTCTCTTGAAATTAGATAATATTATCTTATCTGATATATCCAGTTTTCAAATAAGATAGCTTCTAGAATCTTTGGATTTGAATCGATCCCTTTCTTTTGAACTTTTGAATTTAATTGGATAAATTTCATGATTATCTTCTCTCTATCATACCCTGCATGAATTAGGACATTAAGACAAGTTATTTGTAATATTCATTACAGAATATATGTAGTAATGTAATAATATTTATGCAATATATGTGTCCAAACATGAAAGACCAAAGGGTACTTTGCCTAGTCAGCCGCTAGTTAACCCAAAAACCTCCAATCAAGCATATGAAATTCAGGATCCTTCGATCAACTAGTGTAATGTTGTTCATACACTTCGATCTGGAAAGAAGGTAGATAACCAGGTCTATCAACAGAAAAGTCCAGTCCATCCTGATTCCACTCCAACCTCCACCTCTGCTAGTTCCTCCCAAACTGCTCCTCAAACATCTGATGAGGACAAGCTGCTAAACAAGTTCATAAGCCTGTAGCCCCCTTTTCCAATAGGCTTAGGAACAACAATAAGAATATGCACATGGAGAAAATGCTAGAGATGTTCAACCAGGTCAAATTGAATGTGCCACTTCTTGACGCTATCCAACAAGTCCTAGCTTATGCCAAATTTCTTAAGGATATGTGTACGAAGAAGAGAAAGACCAATGTGCCCAAGAAAGTGTTCTTGGAAACAAATATAAGCGAAATTCTGTCTGGTCCCATTCCGGTGAAATACAAGGATCCCGGATGTCCCACCATTTCCTGCACCATAGGACAGACCGAAATCAGTAGAGCACTTCTTGACCTGGGAGCAAGTATCAACTTGCTACCTCTCTCAGTATACCAGCAACTTGGGTTGGGCGAGCTAAGCCTAACTCGATTCACCATTCAGCTAGCTGACTGATCTGTGAAGATCCCGAAGGAAAAAATCACAGATGTCCTTATTCGAGTCGGGGATTTCATTTACCCTGTTGACTTCATTGTGCTTGAGACCCAACCTGTGTCCAATCTTGGGTCTCAAACTCCCGTCATCTTAGGGCGCCCATTCCTTGCTACAGCCAATGCCATAATCAACTCTAGGAACGGATCCATGTGATTGACCTTTGGAGACATGACGAAGGAAGTCAATGTCTTCAATCTTGGAAGACAACCTAGGGATGTCAATGATCAGACATTTGAGGTTAATTCTATTGAAAATCTGACCAGTGAGCATGAGGAAAACATGAAAATAGAAACGGAGGCAGAGTTTAATCTAGAGGCTGAGGATTTTAATTTAGATCAGATCGTAGATTCAGCAGTAGATTGGGCATCAAGTCCAAATGTATCTCATCTTAGGATTGAAAGCCCGGAGATTGCATCCAATGAAGTAACACCTTCCCTAGAGCTAAAAGCCTTACCTGAACACCTCAAGTACGCCTACGTGGGCGGAAAGGACACCTTGCCAGTCATCATAGCATCCCACTTGACTGAGCAACAAGAGGACAGCTTAATGTCTATTCTGAAAAGACATAGGGAAGCCATTGGATGGACGATGAAGGACATCAAAGGGATAAGTCCAGCCATAGTGCAACATAGAATCCATTTAGTCGATAAAGCAACCCCCAGGAGGGACCCACAACGCAGGCTTAACCCTCTCATGCAAAAGGCAGTAAGGCTGAAATTCTGAAACTATTAGATAATGGGATCATTTTCCCATTTCTGATAGCCAATGGGTTAGCCCTGTTCATGCGGTCCCAAAGAAGGCTGGCTTTATGGTGGTAGAAAATGATGAAAAAGAGTTGGTACAAATAAGACTGCCTACCAAGGTTCGTGTTTGTATCGACTACAGGAAGTTGAATGCAGCTACCCGTAAAGACCACTTCCCGCTACCCTTCATCGACCAAATGCTTGAGTGTTTGACTGGACATGAGTACTACTGCTTCCTATATGGGTACTCGGGATACAATCAAATCCTCATTACTGCAGAAGACCAGGAAAAGACGACGTTCACCTGCCCATTCGGAACCTTCGCTTACCGACGCATGCCCTTTGGATTGTGCAATGCTCCCGCAACATTCCAATGGTGCATGCTTAGTCTTTTCTCTGACATGGTAGAACGTTTTCTTGAGATTTTCATGGATGACTTCTCCATCTACGGAGATTCATTTGATCAGTGTCTTCATCACCTAGAGTTAGTGCTACAGAGATGCAAGGAGAAGAACCTAATTCTAAATTAGAAAAATGTCACTTTATGGTGAGACAGGGGATTGCCTTGGGCCATGAAATTTCGAGGAGAGGCATAGAAGTGGATAAGGCTAAAGTAGAAGTGATTGCTAAGCTTCCACCACCCAAAAGCATCAAGGATATTAGATCCTTTTTAGGGCATGCTGGGTTATACCGACGGTTCATTAAAGATTAACCAACCTGCTCGCTAAGGACGTGCCCTTTGATTTCAACGATGAATGTTTCAAGTCATGGGGAAAGCTTAAGCAAGAACTTATTTCTACGCCAATTATTTCTGCTCCTAATTGGGCCCAGCCATTTGAAATCATGTGTGATGCATCTGATTTTGCTATTGGCGCTGTTCTAGGACAGCGCATCGATAATAGGCAGCACGTGATTTACTATTCGAGTAGGACCTTGAATGACGCCCAACAAAATTATACAACGACTGAGAAGGAATTCTTGGCCGTTGTCTTTGCGTTAGAAAAGTTTCGGCCCTACTTGTTAGGTTCGAAGACGATGACTTTTATCGATCACTCGGCTCTGAAATACCTCATGACCAAGAAGGAAGCAAAAACCCGACTGATTCGGAGGATCCTTTTGCTTCAAGAATTTGACTTAGAAATCCGGGATAAACGAGGTATAGAAAATGTGGTCGCTGATCATCTCTCACGAATTCTGAACACACTGATCATCCAAGCTCCGATCAACGAGGATTTCCCAGACGAGCACATCCTGGCCATTCTTAAGGAACCCTGGTTGTTGGCCCAGAGGCCTTCCACTCTAATTTTGATGATGATTAACTCATGTAGTTATAGTTTACTAATAATCTTGTGATGTTTAGTTTCAGTATTTAATCAAGATATTAGTAGGTGATTAGCTTCAAAAAAGGTGTTTTGGAGCTTTCACATGGTGATTCAAGAGCCCGAGCGTCAAGTTCATATCTAGCACTCGTTTGGAGTCAAGCTCGGTGGATCACGTTTGGATCAAGTCGACTTGGAGACGGAGCTCTACAAGAAAACTTCGGTACATTGTTTAGTTTATAGTTAAAATCCATTATTAAAGATTAGATAGTGTGGTATGCTCAAGTTCACAACACACACACACTTGTTTAAGTTTCATGTTTTGGTTTTCGGTTTTTAGTTTAACCGATCTTGGTTTTCAAGAATAGATATTATATCAAAATAAGTTTACTTGGTTTAATATATATTAGATTTGTTCTATATACATGTATGCTTCATATTCTTAGAAAACTTATTTTGATAATCTATTTCATGAGTTTGGAGTTTTGGTATTTTAACAAAACTTATTTTGGATTTTAAGTCAAAAATAATGATATATATATCTTTCATGTATATTGGATTATATCCATATACAACATGCTTCAAGTTGTTTCAATATCATGTTTTTGTATTTGGATGAGTTTTGGACAAAGCAATTTTCCATTTCAAAAATCCTAGTTTTGGAAAATACAGATTTTGGTTTTCGGTAAAATTTTCTTTACACAAAAATGGTTCAAATAGTTTGAAATATGTGTTGAATTTTTTCACACATGTTTGTATATCAAAGATAATACAAGAACTTATGTTTGTGGATTTTTAGAGAATTTATGGGATTTATTTTGTAATTAAAAACCCAAGTTTTAAATCCCTTATTAGTCCTGTTTTGGCTTCTGCCGGTCGACCGAGCTAGGAGTCGGTCGACTGAGTCGGTCGACCTACGTGCACAGAACGTGCACGCCAGTTTGGCTGGAGGGCCGGTCGACCGACCTGGTCGACCGCCAGAGAGCTTCTGCTCTCTGGACAGCCCCGGTCGACCAGGTCGGTCGACCGGCAGAGAGCTCTGCTCTCTGTTCCAGGCCACGGTCGACCGGGCCGGTCGACCGCTGCCCCATTGGTCAGAAATTTGACTGCTGCGGTCGACCGGGCCGATCGACCGACAGCCGTCTAGGCTGCTGACTAGATCCCAGCGGCTAGATTTTTTCTTGGCCTATATATTGGGGTTCTTTGGGCTGTTTTGAGTAAGTTTTTTAGAGAGAAAATTTTCATACTCTTTAAGTGTTTTTCAGCAAAAAGTTTTGGGTTCTAAATTCTTAATCTCTATTTGTTTTTAAAGTGTTTGAAAATTCAAAGAAAATAGTCTTTTGGGAATTGATTTTTTGGTCTAAAAATTCTATATCTATTTGGAGTTTTCCCAAGTGATTTTCTTTGTTCAAAATACTTTGTTTTCTCACACTTGAGCTTATCTATCTATCCTATCTATTAGGATCATTGTTTTGTGAGAAAGAGATAGTTTGTGGTTGTGAAAACCACCAAGTTGTAAACCCTCCTACTTTGTGTTATCCCTCTTGTGTAGAGGTTGATTTTTGGAGTGGTGGCTTTGTTCCCTATCTCTCTAGTGAGAGGTTGATTTGTTGTTTGACTTTGTGTCTAGCCTCTAAGTGTAGAGGTTGTGTTTGTAATTAAGAGAGGAGTTGTGTACTCCCGGTTGTATTGCCCCAAATCCTCAGTGTAGGTTCCCTGTGTGGGAGTCCTATGTGGACAAGTTAGTGAAAATCCTTCTGTATGAAGGCAGGAACGTAGAGCTGTGTGCTCGAACCTCGAAACATATTCGTGTGTTTGCGTTTAATCCATTGACTCTAACTCTCTCTCTCTCTTATATATTGTGCCTTGCATCATTTCATATTGCTCATTTATATATTATATGCTTGGCTTGTTTGTGTGTGCCTCACTTGTGTTTAACCACGAGAGCTTCATATAGCACCTCGACTCTTATTCAGAGGAATCAAGAGGAGTTAGTCCAGAGCCCTTCACCGGGAATTCGGCTACACTCGTTGGTTACATTAAGTGTGTTGCAAATTAGTTTTTAATTTTCGCATTATTGTTCATTAGATTAGCCGTACACCTATTCACCCCTCTCCAGGTGTACTTACAATTGGTATCAGAGCCTACGCTCCTGATCTTGGTTCTGCTAATCTATCATTTGCATTTGCACACGTATCTTGTTTACACACACTCATGGATTGCTTTACACCTCCCATGTTTGATGTTTCCAACATTGACATGTGAAAATTTAGGATGTCCATGTACTTGAAAACTCTAGGCTTGTATGTTTTCCTTGCCGCTACCAAGAAATCCTATCTTGGTAATAGCAAGCATATAGAGGCCAATGCACAAGCCCTTGAGGCACTTAGAAGCACGCTTAACAAAGAATATCTGTACTTAGTTTCTAACTGTGATTCCGCCTTTGCAGTATGGAACACGTTGACTTCCTCCGAGCTTCAAACGCCCAACATTGTAGAGGATGAATCTAGTGGAGAATCCGAGCAACAATGCTACATGGTCCAAGGGAATGACTCCCTTGAGGTATATTCGGAATCTCAATTAGATAGTGATGATGCTAGTTCTTCTTGTGATAATTATGTTGATCCAAATGCTTTGAATGAAGAACTATCAATTGTATTTGAAAAATTGTTAGAAAAATATAATCTTTTGAAAAAGAAGAGTTTTGAACTAAAAGAAAAAAAATAAGGATTTGTGTTTAAAACTAGATTTGGTTTTGCAAGAGAAAGTGGAGATTTCTAATGAAAGGGATTCATTGAAATCTAAACTTGAACTTGCCCTTAAAGAAAATGAACTTTTAAAAAATAAAAATAATTATGAAATAATTTTGAAGAAAAATGAATCTTTATCTTCAAAAGTTGAGTTTTTTTTAAAAGAAAATGATTCTTTGAAAAACAAAATTATTTCTATTCCAAAAGAATTAGATTTGATTTCTAAGAAAAATATTGTTTTGAAAAATAATATAGATTCTCATGTTTACCATGCTAGTGTAGCTTCACATTCTAGCTCACCTATTGCATGCACCTCTTCTTCTAGGATTAATAATGATATCTGTTTGTTAAAGAAGAGTGTTGATTGTTTGGGCTCCACTTTGAGCCATTATGCTTTGAATCACACACGTTTGGAATCTATATTTCGAAAGAAACAAGTTCCTTCTATGCATGTACACCATACATGGCATACACATGCTTCGCACGTTCATTCACACAACACGATGTATGCTCATGTGTACACATGTACACATTGTGGACGTAAGGGCCACCTTGCTAAATTTTGTTATGATAGGATACATGTTTCTAATTTAGCAAATAAGATTGTTTGGGTTAGGAAAGGAGCTAACCCCCATGGACCCAAAAGAGTATGGGTACCAAAGACCACCCCTATTGTATTTGATGTAGGTGTGGGCTCTCGCATGACGTGAGAGTGATGGTACCTTGAGGTGGATGCGTTCCGAGCTAAAAGAGGACTATTTGGATGCATCACTTTCAAGGGGAGTTTGGTGGGAGGACCACCTTGTTTTGGAGATAAGGAGATGTGCCTTTTCGATTTTGGTAACAATCTCTAACTCCTCATTTATTGTTTACATGCTTTTCATATCATTGATTTTAGCATGTTTTGATGTTTCATGATTAGTATGTTATTTATACTTTTGTTTAGTGATATACATGATTAGCTATGATATTTAGATTAGTGATATACATGATTAGCTATTTGAGACACCCATGTTTAATATGGATTTATACTTTTGTGTTCTCACATTTGTTTTAGCTAAATGTGTATGTCCTAGATCTAATTCATGTACATTTACATAATGATCATATGTATGTTTATGAGTTTTGTTTTGATTTCTATGCTTCATGTTTTGATTACTTGTTTAGATGTTAGTTTTCATTAAAACTTGGATTTATACTTATACAACTAGTGAGCCACAAATAGATTATTATATGTCTGTGCTTGAATGCTCATTTGTACTCATTAGATGTACTAGTATAGCCTAGTTTTGATGACTCAAACATTTTGACTTGTATTCCCATTTTGTACATGTTTTTTTCATGTTTATGTTTAACTTCATGTATATGTCTATGTTGTCTAAACTATTAGCTATACATATACATCCTTGAGCCACTTGCTTTCATGCATATACTTTTGTACTCGTTTATATTTGGATATGTATGTATACTTTAGATTATACATGACATACATATACCTTGAAGGATTCTTGTTTTGATGATTTTCTTGTGTTTCATGTTTTAAGGAATTTTGAGCTTGATTGCCTAGTTTCATGATAATACGTTTCACATAACACTTATACACTCACATTATTTAATGTTTACTCATGTTTTATTTTCATGAGACTATATATGCTTTATAGACCATTGAGTGTTTAGTGATCATGTGATTTACATGTTTTTCATGAAATATATTTTTGTTTTATTCCTTGCTTGAAGGATTTCGTACTAGTTTTTCAAATTTTTCATATAACTAGTTCGTATTCTTCATATAGTAGAGTTTTCAAATATACTATATTTTCAAACTTATTTTGAAAATCCCTACCCATTTAAGGGCGGTTGGTTGGGCGACCATGCCTTGTATGCTTATTATTGAAAATCCTTTTAAACTTGTGCATGAAATGGGTGGTAGGAAGTATGAGTTATACACTTGATCTTATTATGTTTTCAATTGGTATCATTGGATCTTTTCAATTGGTATCACTATTGACATTCTTTTTGTATACTCATATATGTTTTTTTTATATATGCATGCTTAAACTGTTGGCCCAAAGGCCCATCACTCTAGTTTTGATGATGATCAACTCATGAAGTTATGATTACTAATGATCTTGTGTTTAATTAGTGACAGATTCCTTATCAAGATCTTAGTAAGTGCAAAGCTCAACAAAGGATTAAATGTCAAGATTTGGAGCTAGCACGGGGTGATCCAAGGAGCTTTGGATCAAGCTTGGACCAAGTCAAGAAGATGAGAAGCCTTCAAGGGAAGACTTCAAGAAGTTGAAGACTTGTGTCTAGGTATAAGATTTTTATTTGTTTTAGATAAAAATGTAAAGGATAGAATAGATTGGTGGATTGCTCAAGTCTATATCACACACACACTCTTGATAGAATGATTTTCATAAAAGATTTTCCTAGTTAAGAAAAGATTTTTATTTGTGATAATATACAATTTGGATTTTGGTATTTCATAGTTCATATCTTTAAACCAAAATCATGATTAGAGCATTAATGTCAAAAACATAGATATTTCATATTGATTGTGTAGTGGATCATATCCATACACACTATGCTTTAAAATGAACTCAAATATCTTGTTTTTGTATTTTGTGAAGTTATGGAAAAAAACAAGTTTTAGAAAAACATATTTTTTAGAAAAACAGTTTTTATTGTGATTAAAACTATTTTTTAGATTTACTGTGAATTTATGGGATTTTTATTAAGTTAAAAGACCTATTTCCTAATCCCTTAACTGTGCAGACCCAGAACTGGCCTGACAGGCTGGTCCGGTCGACCGGACGTGCACAGACGTGCACGCCTATGTGCACTGGAGAACGGTCGACCGGGACGGTCGACCGCTTCAGAGAGCTTTGCTCTCAGGAAATCTCGGTCGACCGATCCGGTCGACCGACAGAGAGTTTACTCTCTCCTCCAGTTGCTCGGTCGACCGGGTCGGTCGACCGGAGGCTCCAACGGTCGGATTTTGACCGTTGGCGGTCGACCGGCCCGGTCGACCGGCAGTACTGACAGACTCCAACGGCTAGTTTTCTGGCAGCCTATAAATTGGGGTTTTTGTCATTGTTTGAAGCCAAGATTTTAGGAGAGCTTTTGTCCAGTTATTTCCATTCTTTTAGCAGAGTTTTCTCCACAAAATAGAGTGCCAATATTTCCTATCAAAAGGGATTTTATCAAGAGAGTGTTTATTGTGATTTCTTGAGTTTTCCATCAAAGTTCTTTCCTTGATTTCTCACACTACACTTGAGCATCCATAGTTATATCTATCCTATAGGAGAGTGTTGTAGTGAGAATTTTGTTAGGTGATCAAGTGTTTAGATTACCAAGATCTTTCTTTGTATTTGAGGAAGCGGGCAAGTGTGCTCGCGGTGTTTTGAGTTCGGGTGCGGACTTGTTGTACGAGGTGCGGCCTCGACGAGCCGGTGGGCTTGTGGTGTGTAAGGGACTTTGGGAGTCCGAGGGCTTGTAGGTGTTGCGGCACCAAGGAGAGATCCGTTGGATCGTGCATAGTGGAAATCCTTCGTGTGTCGAAGGCGGGGATGTAGAGCAAGTGTGCTCGAACCTCGAAACAAACCCTTTGTGTTTGCGATTGCTCACTCTTGCTCTCTTTCTCTCTTTGCCTCCTTTATATCTTGCATTACTTACATTGTCTTTACTTTACATGCTTGATATACCCTTGTGCTTATATTGTTATATACTTGCGTGGGATTGCTTGTTAACACTAGTATTCAACCAAGAGAGCCAACGCGGCACCTCAACCCATTCAAGGGGAATCTAGAGGAGCTTGTCCAGAGCCTCGCAAGGGGAATTCGGCAACACTCTTGTGTTATACATAAGTGTTTAATTAAAAGAAGTTTTATTTGGTCATCTTAGTTTTAATTCCGCATTATTTGTTCATAAGTGACCATTAGATTAGCCATCACCTATTCACCCCCCCTCTAGGTGAACTTACATAAACTTCAAATTGTATCAATTTCAATTGGTATTCATTTTTTATACATATATATATGTTTTATTTGTGCTTACTATATCTCTATATCTTTGAGCACAAATTTTAGTTATACTAAGCTTGATTTCTTAAATGATTATTATATTTTTTCAATTGATTATGTTTCAATTGGTATCTTATACAAGCTTATGCATCATTTAGTTTGGTATTTCATAAAGGGGGAGAAAATTCATATTTCACCTTTTAATTGGTTTTATTTATCTTTGGTATTCCACTCCCACACTTTATGACGATATTGATTATTTTTGGTATCATATGCTCCTAATGAAAAATTACCTTCAATTGGTACTAATCTTTACAATTGATATCAAGATTGTCTATATCCTTCAATTAATATCAAATTTTTGGTTGATTTCTTCAACATGTTTTATTTATTTTAAATTGGTATAATATAGACATGTTAATTTAAATTTATATTAAAAATATTTGTTTTATGTACTTTTAATTGGTATGTTTTATTGATAATCATGATGCACCAAATTGATATATTTCTTACAATTGGTATCAAAATGTTTTGATTTGATTTCACCCCTTATTAATATTTTTTTATTTAAGACAAAAAGGGGAAGAACATTGTTTTATTGTTTTCTTTGACCCCTTTGTTGATGATTGACAAAAAGGGGGAGAAGTATTTGTGAGTTTATATGCATGTTTATTGGTTTATTTGAGTTTCAATTTGGTATCAAGAGATTTTATTGTTTCATGCTTTGTTGTTTTGTTTTAATGGTATCAAGAACTTTTGTTAAAATTTTATTGTTGGTGTCAAGAGCTTTTATTGATTATCTTTCAATTGGTATCAAGAGTTTTTATTGATTGGTATCAAGAGCTTTTATTGCTTTTATTGATAAAGTTTTCAAATTGGAATTTTTATTGGTATCAAGAGCAATTATTTAAAGAACATGTTTATTTTAAAAAGGAAAAGGAATTATTTTAAAAGTTTGGTATCAAGAGCATATTTATTACATTGTTTTATGTATGTTGATGCATATTCATGTTTAGTATTCATTGCATATCTTATTGTTTATTGCTATGCATGAGTTAAGGGAGAGCTTCTTTGAAGCTTAACTTTAATCCATGCATATATAACTCCATGAGTTTTGTCACCATTAAAAAGGGGGAGATTATTGGCCCAGAGGCCTTCCACTCTAGTTTTGATGATGATTAACTCATGTAGTTATAGTTTACTAATAATCTTGTGATGTTTAGTTTCAGATATTTAACCAAGATATTAGTAGGTGATTAGCTTCAACAAAGGTGTTTTGGAGCTTTCACATGGTGATTCAAGAGCCCGAGCGTCATGTTCATATCTAGCACTCATTTGGAGTCAAGCTCGGTGGATCACGTTTGGATCGAGATGATTTGGAGACGGCGCTTACAAGAAGACTTCGGTACATTGTTTAGTTTATAGTTTAGATCCATTGTAAAAGATTAGATAGTGTGGTATGCTCTAGTTCACAACACACACACTTGTTTAAGTTTCATGTTTTGGTTTTTGGTTTTTAGTTTAACCGGTCTTGGTTTTCATGAATAGATATTATATCAAAAAAAGTTTACTTGATTTAATGTATATTAGATTTGTTCTATATACATGTGTGCTTCATATTCTTAGAAAAGCTTATTTTGATAATCTATTTCATGAGTTTGGAGTTTTGGTATTTTAACAAAACTTATTTTTGGATTTTAAGTCAAAAACAGTGATATATATATCTTTCATGTATATTGGATTATATCCATATACAACATGCTTCAAGTTGTTTCAATATCATGTTTTTGTATTTGGATGAGTTTTGGACAAAACGATTTTCCATTTCAAAAATCCTAGTTTTGAAAAATACAGATTTTGGTTTTCGGCAAAATTTCCTTTACACAAAATGGTTCAAATAGTTTGAAATATGTGTTGAATTTTTTCACACATGTTTGTATATCAAAGATAATACAAGAACTTATTTTTGTGGATTTTTAGAGAAATTATGGGATTTATTTTGTAATTAAAAACCCAAGTTTTAAATCCCTTATTAGTCCTGTTCTGGCTTCTGCCGGTCGACCGGATCGGTCGACCGAGCTAGGAGTCAGTCGACCGACGTGCACAGAACGTGCACGCCAGTTTGGCTGGAGGGCCGGTCGACCGACCCGGTCGACCGCCAGAGAGCTTCTGCTCTCTGGAAAGCCCCGGTCGACCGGGTCGATCGACCTGCAGAGAGCTCTGCTCTCTGTTCTAGGCCACGTTCGACCGGGCCGGTCGACCGCTGCCCCAACGGTCAGAAATTTGACCGTTGGCGATCGACCGGGCTGGTCGACCGACAGCCGTCCAGGCTGCTGACTGGATCCCAACGACTAGATTTTTTCTTGGCCTATATATTGGGGTTCTTTGGGCTGTTTTGAGTAAGTTTTTTAGAGAGAAAATTTTCATACTCTTTAAGTGTTTTTCAGCAAAAAGTTTTTGGTTCTAAATTCTTAATCTCTATTTGTTTTTAAAGTGTTTGAAAATTCAAAGAAAATAGTCTTTTGGGAATTGATTTTTTGGTCTAAAAATTCTATATCTATTTGGAGTTTTCCCTAAGTGATTTTCTTTGTTAAAAACACTTTGTTTTCTCACACTTGAGCTTATCTATCTATCCTATCTATTAGGATCATTGTTTTGTGAGAAAGAGATAGTTTGTGGTTGTGGAAACCACCAAGTTGTAAACCCTCCTACTTTGTGTTATCCCTCTTGTGTAGAGGTTGATTTTGGAGTGGTGGCTTTGTGCCCTATCCCTCTAGTGAGAGGTTGATTTATTGTTTGACTTTTGTCTAGCCTCTAAGTGTAGAGGTTGTGTTTGTAATTGAGAGAAGAGTTGTGTACTCCCGGTTGTATTGCCCCAAATCCTCAGTGTAGGTTCCCTGTGTGGGAGTCCTATGTGGACAAGTTAGTGAAAATTCTTCTGTATGAAGGCAAGGACGTAGAGCTATGTGCTCGAACCTCGAAACATATCGTGTGTTTGCGTTTGATCCATTGACTCTAACTCTCTCTCTTATATATTGTGCCTTGCATCATTTTATATTGCTCATTTATATATATATGCTTGGCTTGTTTATGTGTGCCTCACTTGTGTTAACCACGAGAGCTTCATATAGCACCTCAACTCTTATTCAGAGAAATCAAGAGGAGTTAGTCCAGAGCCATTCACCGGGAATTCGGGTACACTCGTTGGTTACATTAAGTGTGTTGCAAATTAGTTTTTAATTTTCGCATTATTGTTCATTAGATTAGCCGTACACCTATTCACCCCCCTTCTAGGTGTACTTACACTGGTATGCGGACATTGTTAATTACCTGGCCACTGGACAATTACCCGCTGACTGGACAAAGCAAGACCAATACCGCTTCTTTGCCCAAGTACGGTACTTCTTCTGAGAAGAATCGTATCTTTTTAAGTATTTTCCCGACCAAATTATTAGACGATGCATACCAGAGGAGGAATAGAGGAGTGTGCTCAGCTTTTGCCATGACCTTGCATGCGGAGGACACTTCGGTCCCCGCAAGACTGCAGAGAAGGTTCTTCAAAGTAGGTTTTATTGGCCCACTTTGTTCAAAGACTCATACCATTTTTACAAGTCATACGCAAATTGTCAGAAAATTGGGAAAATTTTAAGAAGAGACATGATGCCCCTGAACCCGATCCTGGAAGTTGAAATTTTTGATGTTTGGGGTATCGATTTCATGGGACCATTCCCTAATTCCTTCGACAACTAGTTCATTTTGGTTGCTGTAGGCTATGTCTCTAAATGGGTAGAAACTGTGCCAACAAAGACGAATGACAACAAAGTGGTTGTCAAATTTCTTAAGATAACATCTTCTCCCGATTTGGCACCCCTAGAGCGATAATTAGTGATAATGGATCACATTTCTGCAATAGAGTTTTTGAAGCTCTGATGCGAAAATATTCCGTCAATTACAAGTTATCCACTCCGTACCATTCCCAGACAAATGGGCAGGTAGAAGTCACCAATCGACAACTCAAGCTCATTCTGGAAAAGACTGTCGGACAGAACCGAAAGGATTGGTCGGTCAAACTCAATGATGCATTGTGGGCTTACCGCACTACTTTTAAGACAGTTCTGGGGATGTCTCCTTATAGAATCGTGTTTGAAAAAGCCTATCATCTGCCAGTAGAGTTAGAACACCGGGCCCTCTGGGCCATTAAGCAGCTCAATTTTGATTTGAGTAAGGCCGGTGAGCTAAGGAGACTGTAGATTTCAGAATTAGAGGAGATACGGAATGAAGCCTATGAGAATGCTCGGATCACCAAAAGCAGGACTAAATTTTTTCATGACCAGATCATAACCCGAAAACACTTTGCCCCGGTAGACAAGGTTCTGCTGTATAACTCTAGGCTTCATATTTTCGCGGAGAAACTGAAGACTCGTTGGTCTGAGCCGTTCATCGTGCGCACCGTTTTTCCACCCGGTGCTGTGCTTATTGTAGACCCTAAGAATAACATAGAATTCAAAGTGAATGGGCAAAGACTGAAGCCCTTCTTGACCACTGAGCCTATGACTTCGAATGAGAGTGTGCTGACTCTTTTTGCCCCGTCATACACCTACCACAACAACTAAAAAACAAATAAAAAAATAAAAATAAAAATAAAAAGTAAAACAAAAAAAAATTGTTTATATGCTTACCCCTTCTACATTCTTTTTGACATTTCTTTAGCCTATTCGCGCTTGGCCGGTCTGAGTCCACAAAGACGGTGACATCATTTCTTCACCCTATTATTGCATTTGCATTTACATATGCATTCATTGAGGACGATGCATTAGATAGGTGTGGGGGGTGCTAACACTTTTTCTTTTTCCTTTTATTCTTTTTTTTTTCAAAAAAAAATCTCCAGATTGAAAAGAAATTTCATTCTCTTTATAAAAATACCAAAAGATTGTAGGAATTACGGGAACCTTATTAATGAATCTTTATTTTTGCCTAAATAAACAAGAAAGATTGGTTTGACTAAAAAGTTAGAAGGGATAAGGAAAATAACTCATACCTTTTATTTAGCCTTAGTAGAATATGCATAACCCACACACACATGCTTGGGATTTAGAGACACAACTCTGGAAAAAAAAAAGCTGGATAATTGTGCCTCAAGAAGTATGATTACTCACGCCAAAAAAAAAAGTTCTATATACAATAATGAATAAATAAATCTTGATTTCGTAGCCTACTCCACTTGCTTATTTGACCTGAAGTGTGTTTTTCCACTTGGTGCCCTAAGACCATCTGGTTTGGGAGTCATCGGTTTGATATGTGTTACATAAGTGAAGTAAAAAGCCTAATGGAACCAAGAATAATAAGTAAATATTAATAAAATTAAATGATATTCAAAATTGAGTTGAAAAATCCCAAGCACATCACACTTACACATTATGCATATCTATCTAAAGCAAAATAAAAGAATGAGTTAGAAGTACAAGATCCTTTCTAAATTTAAAGAAAAACCATAGTTTCTTCTTTTATAAAGGTTAAAGTATAAGAGGACTTATGAGGGTTAAACCTAATTCTTACATCATTCGGCCATTTTTACTTAGATGATTGAAAATTCTTTTCATGACAAAATTTTTTCTAACAACTAACTACTTTTCTTTACTTACTGGATTTTGTGGGTGCAATCTGCTGAAAACCCTCAGGAGACAATACTCCTCCTCTAGGGAAAACCTAGAGGTTTAAAGGCTTGTTGCACATGCTCAGTGCAATCGCGTCACCTGCGAAAGTGGTATAATAATTTTCTTATTTTTGTTTTGCTGGGGACGAGCAAAAAGATAAGTGTGGGGGTGTGAGTAGTCTCTAATTTTGCATAATTCTCATCACATTCTCATATTTATTTCATGTAAAATTTTGCTAATAAAATCTTGCTTGCTTGATCCTAGGTCCATGGTGTGCAAATGAAGAAGAAGACCTAAATCACCATTTAATTGGTGATTAAAAGCCTACCAAGTAGCCATTGACTTTAGAGTAAAGATTTTGTCAGCCCAGGGCATCAAATCGCAAATCCAGAAGATCAAGGCGTCAGAAGACAGACTGGGCGATGCGCTGCCCGAAGCCAAGCGCGCGCGCGCCTGCGCTTCGGGCCACGGGTTACCCCTGTGGCCCCCTTTCCCCAGGTGCCTATAAATACCCCCCAGGGGTCTTCAGTTGAAGCAGATCCAGAGTTAAAGCAAGTTTTGTAGTCTTATTTTTAATTTGTAGTTGTTTCTTCTTCTAGTTTTAGTTTTAGGCATGAGAGTGAAAGAGAGAAAGTGTGTAAGTGTTGTATTTGAAGGGTGACAAGCTAATACAAGTACTACTTCTCTTCCTTCTTTCAATTTACTTGTGCTTTCATTTGGTTTTACTTCCTTGTTATAGTGTAAACTCATTTCTCTTTACTTCTTCCTTTTGTTGTTTCTTGTTGTAGTGTAACTCCCTTCCTCTCAACTTCTTTTCCTTTATTGTTTCTTTTACTTTTATGGCTAACTAACTTTTTCTTAGCATGGCTAACTAACTACGAACCACTAATTTCTAACACTTGATTGATAACCTAAATGAGTCAATAGTGTCAAACAAGCCTTGTGCAAACAAGAGTTATGGCATCTTAAGACGAGGGTTCTAACTCTAATTTACCTACAAGTATTTACTTTCTTATACTTCATGCTTAATGAGTTTTTGATGATCATGGGTTGTGTACTTTACTTGTTATTGTAAGTCATAGACTTTTCCTTTTAACTTTGCCGATACCGTTAGTGCACTCATGTCTTCCCTTATTCTCGCCTTCTATTGGATCTTGATAAGGGAATGTTCGAGTTTTTGCCGTGTAAAGCTAAGTTTTAGGATAAACTTTCACTCGATTTCCACGTGAATAGTTCCAATGCACAAGGGTTATGTTCGCCTATGATCCATCGTGAGGCTATCTTCCAAAAGTTAGAAATTAGTGGGAGCACTTAGTAGAAAGTTAGCCATGCATTTTTACAACTAAGAAAAAAAATCCACTTTTACAAACCACCAAAACATTTTCCAACAATTCTTAAAATAACTTGTTTTCACTTTTCAATTCTTTATTTGGAAACAAAGAACTTTCTTTCTTCTTGAACTTTGAAGCCGCATCAAGCTTCTACCGCTCTCCCTCCTTGTGGATACGACACGTATAGCCACTTCGCTATTACGGAAGAATCGCAAAAGCAGTAACATCAACCTATACTCTTTTTACTTATTCTTGTGCTTATTTTTTGTCGATCAGCCGCGCAAACGCGGCTTTGGTTGCATTCTGTGGCAATGCAGAGGGCAACTGTGCTCTGCTTTCTAGAGCAGAGGTACGATGTTGCTATTTATGTCCTGCAGCTGTTAAAATACAGAAATTAGTACCTGCACACCAAAACAAAGAAGAAAGTTAACCAATAAAGTAATTAAAAAGAGTTACTTACCGTCCCTCCTGGGTAACGGTGCCAAAATTTTAATTGAGATGCAACCTGCACAGAAAAATAGAGTTTAGAAATTGAGAATGAAATGTACTAAGTTTCTCAATATTACCGCTATAGCAAGTGGCTATGCGGGTCATGATCTACAATGAGAGACTTGCGATGAAAGCGTTTAGATACATACATGAGCAGGCAATGAGGCAGCAAGTAAAGCAGAGGACAAAACTAGTTATACAAGCTCAGTTTACGAATTCATTAGGTTAGTACGTCGAGGGGATAATCCAAAGAAGGAAACTCTCATAGATATACCTTAAACCTCATATCACCATACGGTGAGTTTATACAACTCAAAAAATCTTCACTATAACAGAATACGAAAGTAATATGAAAACCCGAAAATAAACAATTCAGGTGACTCAACACAGTAGCACAGATAACATACACAAGTGGCAAACCGAATAACTTAAATTATACAATAATAACAATCAGTGTCGCCTGTTATTTAATCATTTCCTACCAGTATCCCATACGCTGGTAGTTCATACCGGGTCCGCACTCAAATAGAACTCAACCTGAACTCTGATATACGGATACCATTATTCAAATGAGGAAATGATTCAATAACACCTGCTACTGAGTTTATTATTGCTTGGTAATTAAGTTATATCTAGGACGAGGTCAGGTGTTGTGTGCTGGAACATGCAAGTACAAGCTGGTAAACTAGAGGACCGGAATCCAGTGTAGTGAAACCAAATATATAGTAAAGTAGAGTGTCGGGTCAAGTCTTAACACATGATGGAATAATAGCATAGCAGGAGAATATTAAAGTGTTGCATTTTAAGTTATTGAGTAATAATAATTAGTACCTTCTGATATTTCAATCCCTTCCCTACTAGTGTCTCACATCACTGATAGTCCATACTAGAACTCGCACTCTAGTAGAACTCACTCGGATCTGATATGTGAGTATCAGTATCCATACAAAGAAGAGACCAAATATCACACGTTCTTAATATTATCATTGTTTGGTTATTAAGTCCTAATTATTCATCTGATCCATATATTTAGGTATGTGACACCGGCACGCATACATCACTTATGAATAAGATGAGTTATTATTTGAAAACTGATGGGGGATCAATGATCCATGTTTATATTAGGTCCTATGCATACCCGGGACAACGGCCTCAAAAGCATCCGGTACTGAGCCGGAACTGATCGCTAAGTCGTGAGCGTCTTTTTTGTATGCCCTAGAAAAGAAATGGAATCAGGAGCAAGGGTGCAAGTACACCCTACCGAAACACCTGGTACACCTCAGGTAGAATCAAAGTTTTAGTTGTACAACATTTGACCATTATAAACACGTACACATATTGATTCCATCAGTTTCCCCCATCCTGGTGTAAGTTGAGTATGTTATTATAAATGTTCAGTGTAATAACCAGAGTGTATTTACAGTAATCCAATACCCATGATTAGCCATTTATGGGGATCAACATGAGCATAGTATCAAGAGTATAATATTAAGAGTCTCTCTTTTTCAGGGGTTCAGGAATATAAGAGTTCAGGAGTACCAGATGTCTGATAAATGTAAAATAATCATGTCAAGTCCCCATAAAGGTAATAGTCATGAGTCAGGTGATGACATGCATGTGTTCGGTCTCAAGTGATATCATGTCAAGTATCAGGTGTCAAGTAATTAATAGGTCGGTGTCAGGTCAATTGAATACAGGGTCACAACATCATTGTCAGGCAATCATCCAGTCATGTGACATGATTCAGGAAAATAATATAGTTAAATATTTCAAACTTCTCACAACCAGCAATAGGAGAATTACATAAACTATCAAGTAAGCATACGATAAGCAATCAAGCGAACATGCAAGCAGAGCTAAGCAGTATTGGAGACAAGATCAGCGAATAGTGTTTAATCATCAAAGTGCCTGGTGGAACTCAGGAACGACTCGGCTTAAGATGTGAGTCTAAAATCCAACAGAGTTCTGCCTAGACTTGTTTAGTGGTAAAACGTTGAGCGCTAAGCTGCCTTTTCATACGTAGCTAGAAAGTCCAGAGGACTTTAATAAACCTCGGAGAGGTTAAGCCCGGAGGCTGTAATATGGAACCGCAGAATGGTTAAACCCGGAGGCTAGATAAGTACCTGCAGGAGATGTTAGTACCACACAACATGGATAAAAGAATATAATAATCACGATCACAGCCACAACATTGTACTCATAAGCTGAGTAAGCGAACCACCCCAATCAGGTTACCATGAACTCCCAGAGGGAGGGCAAGGTAGTGGTGTTGGCCATTTTCTTATTGGATAACCTGTGGTGCGGTCTCTCGTGACAATGCGACCCAAGAGGGAAAGTTTGTCCCGAGGGTCTTCTCCAACAACCTGCACTACCATTAGTCCAAAAACATGCATATATAAATATCACCTGCACTAATATAACTATTCGCCACAGATACAAGACATCACCCACAATACAAACACTGATACACTGATACAACAATTGCCCACAATACAAACATACCACCAATAGACGTATACAAGCACAAATACAATCAATCAACCATAAACATAATAATGACCACAATCTTACAATTTCACCATACCCCAAACATTGAAAGAATATATTCACCCAATATAAAGTGAAGTACTCGCCTAAAGTCACACGACACCGAGCAAAATCTGAAAAATCTTCAAACACGTGCACGTGCCACTAATATATTAAAATATATATAGATAGAGAATAAGAGAGGTGAAAGAGAGAGAAAGAAATAAGAGAGAGAAAAATGAAAAAAGAAAAAAAGAGAAAGGAGAGGGGGTTGTTGCCTCCTGCTCGCGCACAGGGGAGCCAGGGCCCACGGTCTGGCCGTGGGCTAGGCGGCGCCAGGCCGGCGTCGGCCAGGGGTGGCCACCGGCCACCCCAAGGGAGGAGGTTGGTGGAGGTGGGAATGATGATGGGTGGAGGAAATAGTGGTTTTGGTGGTGGTTGAAGATGATGAAGGTGGTGGTTGTGGTGGTAGTTGGTGGTGAGATTGGGAGGAGGTGGTGGAGATGAAAGAGGAGGAGGTGGAGATCTAAATGGTGGTGGTGAGAATTGGGTGGAGAAGAAGTGGTGGAGAGTGGTGGTGGATTTGAGAAGGGGTAGTGGAATTGGGAGATTTGGTGGTAGGAGTTGAAGAAGAAGATGTTGGTGGTGGTGATGTGGTGATTGTGGGTGGTTTTGAGTGAAAGAAGGGGATTGTAGGGGTTGTAGAGGATGGTGGTTTGGTGGAGGAGAAATGAGATGGAGATGATGGAGAAGAAATTAGGGAAGAGGTGAGTTGGCCAGAATAGTGGGGGCTGTCGCCGCTTAAGTGGCTCGCCGGTGAGGTTCGACCAATCTGTGTGGTCGCCGGTGGTGGAAGGGGTCGCCGGTCCAAGGAGAGAGGAAGAAAGGTAATGGGGAGAGAGAGAGTGAGAGAGTAAGAAAGGAAGAGGTTAGAGAGATGGAAGGAGGTTAAGGGGAGAGGAGCTTGGGGCTTGGTCAGAGTTGTTGCCAGAGAGGGGGAGCCGCCAGAGGGGGTCGGAGTGAGGAGAAGGCCGCCGCCGACCAAGGTGAGAGAGGGAGATGGGAGACAAGGAGGAAGAAGAAGGGAAAGATGGAGAGTAAAAGAAAGAAAGGAGAAAACAAGATTGATATGAGAAGGGGGAGAAGTTGGATGTGATAAGGATGATGGGAGGAGGCGGCCCACATGGGGGAAAGAAAAGAAAAGAACAAACAGAAGAAAGGAAAGAAGAAAAGAGAGGGAAAACACATATAAGTATATTATTTAATTAGGGTAAAATTCGAGCAATCAAAAAAAAATTTCCAAAAATACTCAGGGTAGAAAACATCATTCCGAGGAACAATATGAAATCGATTTTTAGAAATTCAATTCCATTTTCAAATTAAAATCTTGGAATCAACCGGTGATACCGGCGGACACCAAATCCGATCAAGTTTTAATAAATTCAAAAAATTCTCCAAAAATACATTAAAGTAGAAAATGTGATTTTAAGAAATAATGTGAAAGCGAATTTTAGAAATTTAACTCCATTTATAAATTAAAAATTCTGAAATCGACCAGCGATATCGGTCGACACCGATTTTGAAGATTTTGCAAAATAAATTGGAAAAATCTTAAAAAATCATGAAAAATCTAAAATATTGAAAAATCATGTTTGAAACTAAAATCGGCTAAATCTAACTATCAGAAAGACTAAATCAAGCAATAACTAGAATTGGGTCCTCGGTTCAGATTAGGGCTGACTCCGAGTCCACAAATCTGGATCCAATGCAAAACAATCGCATAAATAATCATAAAAACAAAAATAAATATGGGAAGAAAATCAAAAAATATAATCGAAAAACCTGAATACGTATCTAAGTACGTATTTTGAGAACGGGGTGTTACATATCGATACATGTGTGTTTTCCTGAACCGACTACTTGGCATCATCTTACGTACTCATTGGGTTGATTTCTGACAACCCTGGACTTGTATGTCAAGATCGCGGAGCTTGGACCGTAGCGTGCTTCACAGCTGAAGACCAGCCTATTAGAGTGTGCGCAGCGGAAGTGTGGTGGATCAGCGTCAGATCATTCGTATTCCTTTCCTTCACGGCTCTTGATCGATATGGAACCAACACTTGAAAACGTGGGTTTTATGAAATCAATGAAATTATGTGTGTGCTAATGTTCCCTCGATACTTCCGTTATAGCATTGGCTCAACGGGTCGAATCCACAGGGACGGGAGACGATAGAAGCATTAACAGTTTATGTTCACGTTAGTTGTTAATAAGCTCTTCTTTGTTAAAGAATAAGAAAAAGAAAAAGAAAAAGAAAAGAAATCCAGAAGTGATAGGTGAAGAAGGTGATGAAACGACGATGTGAAAATAAAAGAGAAGTGGTTTTAAAAACAAAAAGAAGATGAAATAAAGATGAACTAAGAAAACAATGAAGAAAATGATAAAAGGGTTTAAATTTGATTTTTAAAATAAGATAAAAGAAAACTCATGGCTACTAACTACTAATTGCTCCATTAACCATGCTAACCTCTTAGTGATAGTTGCCTCACATGGATCCTTAGCCATCACTAATCCTTGACTTCAAGAGATGATACAAAGCGTGGCACATAAGATTGTTCATCAATATCCAAACCACACATCCATACCACACAACCAGTTACAAGTTACTATTAGATCATCAAAATCGGTTAGAGGTGAGCATGAAATAAAATTAGCATTGTAAGTTAGCAAGTTAGTGGTTAGATATTAGAATGTTAGAATGTTAGAATCCATCATCATGAGCTATCAATGGCTCTTGCAAGAGCAACGCCTTGTAGAGGCTACTAAATTCATGTGGATTATCAAGTAAAAGGTTAGATGATTAGTGGTTAGTAGTTAGATTGTCATGAGAAGAAAAACTAGCTAAGTATCATGTAGAAAATGTAGAAGATTACAATGAAGAAGAAAGGAGACACTTTTATATAGATTGTCACCATCTATTATATCAATATCTCTCTATCTCTCTCTGAATCATCTCAGCCCTACTACAAGATCTAAAATAAAATAAAAATACAAAAGAAAAGAAAAGAAAAGAACACCTATACTATACTACACTAAAAGAGAGAAAACCTAGACTCCTCGCTGATCTGCTTCATCTCAGGTTCATAAATGCAGTATTTATAGGCATAGGAAGGATCTGGAAGGCGAGACGAAGCCATACGTCAAAAATCGACGGGTGCGCCCACAAAAATGCTGCGTTTTTACAGCATTTCCGCGGCAAAATTAGGGTCGATTGCCCTGAATTTTAGTCACATGGTTCATCTGGCTTCTAGCACTTTCTGTATGTATCTGATTTTATAATATTTGGACGTGTATTTCTCTAGATACATCTTCAAAAATGAGATCCAATGCATCTTTTAGAAGCTCTCTACCTTGGCCTCCAAGAAATCCGGATTAATTACCTAAAACGGATATAATTAAGCTCTTATTACCCCTATGCCCTTGAACTTTTGATTATCTGTAAAATAGACCAAAATACAGGTAAGAAGTGTTATTTTTATCATAAATCAGTAGGAAAATGCGATATAAAAGTGCAGTTTTGTAGACTAATCACATCTTCACACTTATCTTTTGCTCGTCCCGAGTAAAACAAGAAAAATAAAAACTAAACTACAAATGTTACTACACCACTTTCGCAGGTGACGCGATTGCACTGAGCGTGTGCAACAAGCCATTAAACCTCTAGGTTTTCCCTAGAGGAGGAGTTTTGTCTCCTGAGGGTTTTCAGCGGATTACACCAACAAAATCTATAAAGAAAGAAGACAAATGTTAGTGTTTGAAAACGCATGTTGAAAGAGACAAGTTTTTCAAAATATTTTTGCAAAAATATAAGCGATCTAAGATCATAAGTCCACCAAAAATTATTCTCCCTTAAACTTAGTCTTTTATGCAAGATCTTCTCTTCAATTAAGATAAGAATTCAAAATTGGATTGAATATTTTATCTTTTATAAAACCTAGATAATATGCACTTTGTGATGGTGAAGATTTCAGGGATTTCAACTCTAACCATCAAACTTTCTCTCTCTATGTGTGTGTGTGTTTGTGGTGTATGTGTGTGTGTATTCTTTTTTCTTTTCTCAGTTTTCTTAGGCTTTCTAATTTACCCAGGTAGTGAGTTTTTAACCAATAACTCCAGACCAGACGGTCTTAGGGCACCAGATGAGAAAATATCCCTCGAGTTAAAGGACTCGAGTAAATAAGGTCACAAAAGTAAAGGGGATTATTTGTTTCATATGACCACTGTTAGGCGTGAATAATTATGCTTCTTGAGGCATAGTTATCCAGCTTAATAAGTATATTTTTTTCATATATGTTTTATTTATTTATTTTTATTTTATGGTATTTTAGGTTTTTGTTTCCATCCCAAAAATGTGTAAGTGTGAACTGCATACAATCTAAGGCAAAAAATGCAAGATAAAATTATCTCTCCGATCTCTCTTACTTAACCTATAATTTTAAACAAGATCCATTATTTCGACTAGGTTTAAGATGTCATATAAAGTTTGCTTAATTTCTGAGATCATCTTAATTTTCTTAAAAATAGATCAAAACTTTATCTCTCGTTTTAAACAATTTTTAAAGAAAGAGAAAAAACTTATACAAAAGGGAAGATTTCTAAAGAGAAATGAAAAAGAAAGAAAATCTAAAAACTCTATTTTAGTAAACCCTCCCCCACACTTATCTCATGCATTGTCCTCAATGTATCGTGAATGTATGTATGTATGTATAAAATAAATAGAGAGGGAAAGAAAAATACCTAAAGGTGGTGATTCCGGTAGCGGTCTGATTGGTCCACGAAATGCAGCCGAATCCTGTTTACTTGGGGTCTGGAGGAACCCACCAATGACCTCTATAATATAAGGATGTGCACATGAATGATTTTTATTAAGAATTTTACCCAATCTAATTTCTAAATTTTTAAAATAATTTCAGAGTCAATTTTATCAACACCTTCCCAAAATAGAGTATGAAAAGATGGAATGATTGATTTGGACTCAGGAAGTACAGAAACTAATACTGACTCATGGAAGTGACTGAAATCAAGTGAAGGTTCTGGAGTCAGGATTGGTTCAGGAAGTGGGTCCAAATAAAAAAATTGAATCCTATTACACAATCATTTTTCCACAATGGAATGTGACTTCCTAAGATTGGTGATTCAAGTTCAGGAATGACAGGTGTGGGAATCACAACTGACTCTAAAATGTTGCTTAAATCGGGTAGCAAAATAGGAGTCATTATTGATTCAGGAATTTGAATTGGATCACAAATTTGAGAATTGAAGTCACATTCTTGTCTGAGTTCAATTTCATAAAAATGAGAATTTGCCAATTTGTCAATGGGATTTTCAAAAGTATGAAATTGGTCAAGTTCAATTTGTTAATCATAAAAGATTAGTGATTCACAATGGACTGGCACATGATCTAATATTGACTCGGGAAAAGGATTGAAGTGAGATAAAGATACCGGAATCAACATTAAATCAAGAAGTGAAATTAAATTACCAAGTTGAGGTTCATGATCACATTCATTCTTAAGTTCAATTTTAGGAAAAGGGTAACTTACCAAAATATCAACATGGTTCTCAAAATTTTGATGTTGGTCAAGTTCAAATGGGTGTGCTGAAATTGAATCTTGGTTTCCAAAACAACATGATTCTTTGGCTCTAACAGAATGGTTACTGACATCCGAAATGGTTAAAGGGTGAGAATGGAGAGTTTTGACCATTATATCTATGTCATGATTATGAGCGATTTGAGCCTGAGTCATGGCTTCAAGTAGCTTTTCATAGTCGATTGGTTCATCATTTTGTTGCGATTGGGCTTGAAAAGATGAAGATTGTTTTGGAAATTATGGTGAAATCTTGAGTCCATCAGATTTTGTGATTGTTGCTCAGACTCACACATACTCATTCTCAAGATTGATGGTTTTCTATTTTGAACTGAAGATGATGAGTATGAATCTTTATTTCCAAAATAATCAGAGTCCTGCATCAAATCAATAGAGTTAGAGATATCTGAATTGGTCAAAGTTTGAAAAGAGAGAGTTTCTTCATTCCTATAAATGTTGACCAATTGACTCAATTGTGTTTCCAAACTATTGATAGACTGGGCAGAAGATTTTTGAAATTATTATGCGGACTCCTGCAAGATTTCTATAATCTTTTATAGATATGATTTTTCTTCAAGTAGATGTTCTAGAAAGGAAGTGTAGGAATCCTGGTTTTGAAAATTTTGTGAAGAGTGTGAGTCCAACATGTTTTGAGATTGAAGCTCAGACTCACGAAAGCATTCCATACTCGTCTTCAGGGCAGATGGTTGTTCATTTTGAATAGGTGAAACTGAGTATGAATCATGAAAATATTGTGGAATTGGTTAATTGAGCTTCTTTTGTTGGGACTCAAGCATGGCTTGTACAGCTTCTATACTTTTTTCTAACTCAGATTTTTCTTCAATTGGTAGTTCTAGAAAAAAGTATAGGAAGTAAAATTGAAAAATGAATATTATGAAAATTGTGAAAATTGTGAAAAAGGTGGTTGAAAATTTGACTCGGGGAAGGTAAATCCTCATTGACTCTATGAAGAGTGAAAATTATTTGAAAATTATGGTTATAAGATTGGGGGTATGGGTCATATTGAGTCGGATAAATCCAATCCGGCCTATTTGATTGGTTCATGTTATAAAAAGCCGGGTTGGAGTTCTCCGAGTCAAATGAGGTCGGTGCGAAATATGAATTCATATTAGGATTGAAAGAATTGTTGCTGTTGAATTCTATATTACAAAAAAATATAAACAAAAAAGAAAAAGCAACCAACAAACAAGAAAGAAATAAAAAATTCAAATCACGCCTACACTAAGGTTGACCTAGACCTAGACGACTCCTAACTGGGCAATTACCCGGGGGAGGTTGTTGTATGAATCCGATCACAAATTAATCGGCCAGGTAGGGGCAAAATACGGTGGGAGGTATCCGTGCGTAAGTAACGAGCCTTAATTACGCCAAACCATGGTATCTTCGAGGTGTAACCTCTTAATCCCCAACTTTAGACATCCGATTTCACAAGAGTCAGATTCAAAATAAGTTCCGCCCTCGGTCAATCTCTTAATGAGTCCGAGATGTCTCTAGGGGCCAATGTCTATCAATTTTTATTAGGGCTTGGGTTGTGTGAGTGGGGAGGTGATTTTTGGGCTAAGAAAGAGTGATAAAATCCCCACCTTATCTTGTATAGGGTTATGCCCTTAAGTCCAATTCGTGCAAGTGTGCAATATAGATAAGAACAACACAAAAAGTGAGTAAATCACCCACATGTTTGTCCTATGCTATATGCAATGCCATATATATACCTCAGTCCAGATCACAACAACAGAACAAAATACAGTATATTATAATTGAATTGACATGTGCCTAAATACAAATGTCTAAACCATTTTAAAGCGTCCAAATACCGTATTTTAGTTCTTTAATCATTACAGTGTTCAGGCAATCAAAGCAGAAAAATAGATAGTAGAATCACAGATATATGCAATTTAGGAGCAGTCTGCAAAATATAAGGCCAAGATCTCAAAAATGTGTCGCGTTTACGCGGCGTTTAATGAGTTTCCATGGTAAATGTTTAAGCAACAGCTCCTTACTTTCTTGAGTATGGAGATGCAAGCAAGCTTAGCTTTCTGCAATATTCAGTTTCTGCAATTATTACCCTGCACACCAAAATAGAGAAGAAAATGTTAACAAAAATGTGAGTTTAAACCATTCCCATCCCTGACAACGGCGCCAAAATTTGATCGATGCGGAACCAGCACTTGAAAACGTGCGTTTTATGAAATCAATGAAATTATGTGTGTGCTAATGTTCCCTCGATATTTTCGTTATAGTATTGACTCAACGGGTCAAATCCACAGGGACGGGAGCGATAGAAGTATTAACAGTTTATGTTCACGTCAGTTGTTAACAAGTTCTTCTTTGTTAAAGAATAAGAAAAAAAAGGAAAAAGAAAATAACTCCAGAAGTGATAGGTGAAGAAGGTGATGAAACAGTAATATGAAAATAAAAGAGAAATGATTTTAAAATAAAAAAAGATGAAACAAAGATGAACTAAGAAGTTGGTAAAAACAATGAAGAAAATGATAAAAGGGTTTGAATTTGATTTTTAAAATAAGATAAAAGAAAACTCATGGTTACTAAAACTCATGGTTACTAACTACTAATTGCTCCACTAACCATGCTAACCTCTTAGTGATAGCTGCCTCACATGGATCCTTGGTCATCACTAATTCCTGGCTTCAAGAGACGATACAAAGCATAGCACATAAGATTGTTCATCAACATCCAAACCATACATCCATACAACACAACAAGTTGCAAGTTACTATTAGATCATCAAAACCGGTTAGAGGTGAGCATGAAATAAAGTTAGCATTGTAAGTTAGCAAGTTAGTGGTTAGATGTTAGAATGTTAGAATCTATCATCATGAGCCATCAATGGCTCTTGCAAGAGTAAGGCCTTGTAGAGGCTACTAGATTCATATGGATAATCAAGTAAGAGGTTAGATGATTAGTGGTTAGTAGTTAGACTGTCATGAGTGAAATCACCTAGAGGGGGGTGAATAGGTGATAATGCTAATCTAGGAAGTTAAATGCGGAATTTAAAATAATTGCAACAACACATAAGCAAGTATATGATATAGCAATATGAATCAATGCACAAAGCAAATATAAAGAGAGAGAGAGTCAATGGATCAAGCGCAAACAACAAGATTTGTTTCGAGGTTCGAGCACCTAGCTCTACATCCCCGCCTTCACCGAGAAGGATTTCAAATCTACTAGCTTGTCCACAAAGGACTCCCACACAGGGAACCTCTACTGAGGATTTGGGGCAATACAATAACTAGGAGTACCCAACTCCTCTCTTTACAACCACAACCTCTCACTAGAGGCTAAGCACCAAGCCAACAAAACTATCACCTCACAACTTGAGGGATAAGCACAAAGCTAAGTAAGGATCACCTGACAACTTGAGGGATACAACCCAATTGCACAACCTCCTCAACACTATGAGGGAAAGGCACAAAGCCAAGCAATAATAGGGTTTACAACTTGGTGATCAAAAGATCACAAACCGATCACTTTTTCCCACAAACACAAAGACCCTATAGATAGGATAGAATGAAGCTCAAGTGTGGAAAATAAAGTGTTTAAAATAAAGAAAAATCACTTGGGAAATCTCCACAAAGATATAGAATGATTAGACCAAAACAAATTCCCAAAGACTATTTTTCTTTGAATTAATAAAACACTTTTGAAAACAATGAAGATTGATCTTTTAGCACAAAGAAACTCTTTTCAAAACTTGAGTAAACACTAGAGAAAGCTCAGAAATTTTAGCCCAAAAATTCTTAGTGAAAACCTCTCTCAAATGAGGTATATAAAGCCTCTTTTCAAAACTAGCTGTTGGCAGCAAATAAGGCCAGTTTTGACCTTCCGGTCGACTGCCCAGTCGACCGGCCAACGGTCAATTTTTGACCGTTAGCAGCTACTGGTCGACCGCCCGGTCGACCGCGCCCTGAACCAGAGAGCAACGGCTCTCTGGCCGGTTGACCGCTCGGTCGACCAGAGCAAACCCGAGAATGGGTTGCTCACAGTCGGTCGACCGCTCAATGGGCTGGCTGCGTGCACGTATCTGTGCATGTCCGGTCGACCACTACGGTCGACCGACTCCTGGTCCGATCGACCGTGCGGTCGACCGCCAGAGCCTGGCAGCTCAGATAAAGGGTGAAAAACTTAGGTTTTTAATGGCTTAAAAATTCCTATAAAATCTCTAAAATTCCACAAAAATAGTTTTATCATTATACTTTGAAATACAAACTTGTGTTAAAAATTTCAACACAAATTTCAAACATTTTGAACCATTTTTGTGTTATGGAAATATTGCCGAAAACCAAAACCCGTATTTTTTCAAACTTAGATTTTTCAAATGAACATCCGATTTTTCAAAACTTATCCAAATACAAAAACATAATACTTAAGCATTTTAAAGCATGTTGCATATGGACATAGGTCCAACATACATGAAACATATACATATCATTATTTTTGTCTTTAATTACCAAAATATGTTTTGTTGAAACACAAAACCTAAAACACATGAATAGGTATATCAAATTAAGTTTGTCTAGGATATGAAGCATACATGTATATAGAACATATCTAATATACATAAACACATGTAAACTTGTTTTGATACTTATCTATTCATGAAAACCAAGATCGGTTAAACCAATCAAACTGAAATACCGAATCCAAAACATTAAACGTGTGTGTATTGTGAACTTGAGCTTATCATACTATTCTAATCTTTACACATGGATCTAAACACAAAACTAAACTAGGTACCGAGTTCTTCTTGTAGAGCGTCGTCTCCAAGCCGACTCGATCCAAAACTCTGTGATCCATTGAGCTAGACTCCAACGAGTACTATTTACAAACCTTAGGATATAAGGTTCACCTTGCCATTACCAAAGAATCCAACCCTCATGATAGAAAGCATATAAAAGCCAATGCAATAGCCCTAGAGGCACTTAGAGCATCACTTCATAAAGATTATTTACATGTGTTTGCTCACTATGATTCGGCTTATGCAATTTGGAGCATTTTGACTTCTCCCGAGCTACCAAAGATTATCGAAAGGAAGAGAAGATCTAGAAGAGATGAGTCCGAAGAACATTGTTTCATGATCCAAGGGAATGACTCCCTTGAGGTACACTCGGACACTCAACTAGATGCTAGTTCTAATTCATATTGCAATGAATGTTTAGAAGCTCAAGCTATGAATGATGAACTTGCTAAAAATTGTGAAAATTTAATTTCCAAATACAAACTATTGAAAAATGATAGTCTTGTTTTAAAAGAAGAAAATAAAAATTTGTCCTCTAAAATTGAGATTGTTTTGTAAGAGAAGGAAGAGGTTTCTAGTGAATGTGACTCACTTAGATCTCAACTAGACCTTGCACTAAAAGAAATGAATTGTTAAAATCTAAAAATGATTGTGATATTATTTTGAAGAAAAATGAAAAATTGTCTTCAAAAGTTGACTTTGTTTTAAAAGAAAATGAATCTTTGAAAACAAAAATTGCTTCAATTTCAAAAGATTTAAATGATTGTTTAAAGAAAAATGTTTCTTTGAAAAATAATATTGTTTCCCATGTTTGCCATACTAGGGTAGTTTCACCTAGATCACCCATTGCATGTACCTCTTCTTTTAGGATTAATGATGATATTTGTTTGTTAAAGAAGTGAGTAGATTGTTTGGGCTCCACTTTGAGCCAATGTGCCAAGAGCCATACACGTTCGGAAATTTTGTTTCGAAAGAAACAAGTTCCATATATTATGCATGCACACCCTCCACGGCATACACATGCTCCTCACGGACACCATCGTCACTTGTATGCTCATGTGTACACTTGTACACATTGTGGACGTAAGGGCCAGCTTGCTAAATTTTGCTATGATAGAATACATGATGTAATTTAGCAAATAAATTTGTTTGAGTTAGGAATGATACTAACCCCCATGGACCCAAAAAGTTGTGGGTACAAAAGACCACCCCTCTTGTATTTGATGTAGGTGTGGGCTCTCACATGACGTGAGAATATAGGTACCTTGGAGTGGATGTGTTCCGAGCTTAAAGGAGATTATTTGGATGCATCACTTTCAAGGAAAGTTTGGTGGAAGGACCACCATGTTTTGGAGACTTGGAGAGTTGCCTTTTAGGTTTTGGTAACGATCTCTAGCTCCTAATTATGTTTACGTGTTTTTCATTCTATTCTTTATTAGCATGTTTTGTGGTTATAGATTATCATGAAAATACCATGATTATTAGATCCTTGACATGCATGTATAGCTTTTGAGACACCCATGTTTAATATGGATCATTATTTTAGTGTTATCACCATTGTTTAGCTATCATGTTTATCATAGGTTTAATAACATGTGAATTTTCATAATAATCATGTTTATGTTTTTCATGTTAATTTTTTTCTTGTTTTTATGCTTTAAATGTTGAATATATGTTTAAATGTTAGTTTTCATTAAGACTAGGTATATATTTGTGCATATAGTGGGACACAAATAAATCTATATATGTTTGTGCTTGATTGCTTATTTGTTCCCATTAGATGTGCTAGTATAGTCTAGTTTTGATGATCCCTACATTTTAAACTTGTATTCCCATTTTGATTTTGTTTTATGATCATGTGTTTTCATTTCATGTATATGTCTATTTTGCCAAACTTTAAGATATACATGTATACCCTTGAGTCATTTACTTTTCATGCAAATCTATACATATGGACTCAATTGTGTTTAGGGATATGTATGTATACTTTTGTATTGACAAATCATACATATATCTTGAAATAAAATTTGTTTTAATGGAAATTTAGTTTTTCATGTTCTCCATGTTTCCATGTGTTTATGTTTAACTTCATGTATATGTCCATTTTATCCAAATTATTATTATACATATACATCCTTTTGAGCCGTGCCTTCATGCATATATCTTTGTGGACTCGTTGTGTTTGGATATGTATGTATACTTTAGTTTGTATAAGACATACATATGCCTTGAAGATTAAATAAGTTTTGATGATTTTCATGTTTTTAAAGGAATATTGAGCTTAATGTCTATTTTCCGTGATTATGATCTTCACATTTTATTTGTACACTCACTTTTCTTGTTTACTCATGTTTTATTTTCATGAGTCATATTTATGCTTCATTGACTTGAGTGTTGGATATCATGTGGATTTCTTGTTTCTTGAAAAATATTTTTGATTTATTCCTTGCTTGAAGGATTTCGTACTAGTTAACAAGTTTTTTTATTTAACTAGTTCGTATTCTTCGTTATGGTAGATGTTTTCAAACATACATTATTTTTCAAATCTATTTTTTTGAAAACCCCTACCTTCCAAGGGTGGTTGGATGGGAGATCATGCTCATGTATGCTTTATAGTGAAAATCATTTCAAACTTGAACATGATTGGGAGGATAGGTTATATGAGATATACCTTGATCATTATTGTTGTTTCAATTGGTATCATTGGATTCTTTCAATTGGTATCAATATTGACATTTTTGTATACTCATATATATTTTTATGTATGTATGCTTCACTTCAATTAGTATCAATTTCGATTGGTATTAAATTTTTCATACATATATATATATTTTTTGTTTATGCTAAGCATGAACTGCAACTTTGTTTCAATTGATTAGTTTTCAATTGGTATTCTAATACAGCTTAGACATTGTTTTATTTGGTATGTCATAAAGTGGGAGAAAACTCGTATGTTATTTTTCAATTGGTATTTGGTTTACCTTTGGTTTTGTATTCCACTCCCTTGCTTTATGAATAGAAAATAATAATTTCAATTTGGTATCATATGTTTAAAAAGACTAATACTTTTATTGGTATCAATTTGTTTTATTGAGAAATTCAAAAGTTTTGATTTGTATTGCCTATATGTAAGGAGAGCTTAACATCTCTTCTACATTTAGATTCATGTTGAGTGTATCTTATATTGAGGAGCTTGACAACTCTTCTTTATGTGGTACACGTGTGTAGGGGCAGCTTCACATCTCCTCTTATGCATTGCATATTATGTGTTATGTGAATTAGGCTTGTCATCCTTTCTTCATATAATGCATGTATGTAGGAAAGTTAACTTAGCGTCTTCCTCTTCATGAATGTATATAGCATATACCATTTATTTATTGATCTATGTTTACTTTCAATTGGTATCAAGATGCTATCTTTGACATATTTTAAATTGATATCTTAATTGATTGTAACCCCTTATTGATATTCTTTTTGTTTTAGACAAAAAGGGGGAGAAATTTTGACATTGTTTTTATTATTTTTGACCCTTTTGTTGATTCTTTGTTTCGAATAAAAAGGGGAGAAAAATTTATTGTTTTGCTTTTGTCCCTTTATTGATGATTGACAAAAAGGTGAGAATTATTTGAGAGTTTTATATGGATATTTATGTTTTGCATATATTAAGTTTAATTGGTATCTAGAGCATGTTTTATTTAATTAATTGGTATTAATTGGTATCTAGAGCATGTTTGTTTTTGAAAATTTCAATTGGTATAAAAACATGTTTTATTGTTTTATGCATATCTATGCATGTTTCATGTTTAGCATTCATTGCATATATATATTTATTTGTTTATGCATGAGTTAAGGGGGAGCTTCTTTGAAGCTTAACTTTAATCCATGCATATATAACTCCATGAGTTTTGTCATCATCAAAAAGGGGGAGATTGTTGGCCCAGAGGCCTTCCACTCTAGTTTTGATGATGATTAACTCATGTAGTTATGTTTACTAATAATCTTGTGATTTAGTTTCAGATCATGTAAACAAGATATTAGTTGGTGATTGCTTCAACAAGAGGAGTTTTGAAGCCTTCACATGGTGATTCCAGAGCCCGAGCATCAAGTTCATACATAGCCTAGCTCGTGGATCACGGTTTGGATCGGGTCGACTTGAAGATGAAGATCGTCAAGAAGACTTAGGTATCCCAGTTTAGTTTAGTGTGTTTTAGATCCATTTGTAGATCTTAGAATAGTTGATATGCTCAAGTTCACAACACACACATGTTTTATGTTTTGGATTTGGTTTTCATGAATAGATTGATCAAACAAGTTTACTTTGTTTTTATGTATATTAGATGTGTTCGATATACATACATGCTTACATGACTTGTACAAACTTTGTTTGACATACCTATTCATGTAGTTTTATGTTTTAGTATTTTTAACAAAACATATTTTTGGATTTAAAGACAAAAAACTATGATATGTATATGTTTCATGTATATTGGACTTATGTCATGTTTTTGTATTTCAATAAGTCTTAGGAAAAATCAGATTTCCTATTGAAAAATCCAAGTTTGATAAAATACATGTTTTGGTTTTTGATAAAAATGATAAAACACAAAAATAGTTTCATATGCTTGATATTTGAGTTGAAATTTTTATCATATGTTTACATATCAGTGCAAATTGTTAAAACTATTTTTGGGGATTTTTAGAAGTTTTTAAAGAATTTTTAGAAATATTTTTAACATGATTTTCTGACCCAGAAATTGGCTGCCAGGCTTTGGCGGTCGACCGGCAGGTCGACCGTAAGCCAGAGCCGGTCGACCGACGTGCACAAGTCTGTGCACGTCTAGGCAGGTAATGGGCCGGTCGACCAGTCGGTCGACCGGACCAGAGAGCTTTGCTCTCTGTATCTAGGTGGTCGACCGGGCGTCGACCGTAAGCCCTAACGGTCACATTTATGACCGTTGGCGGTCGACCACCAGCCTGTCAGGCTGCAAAATCAGCCTAACGGCTAGTTTTTCTGTTTGGCCTATATAAACCCCATTTCTTTGGGATTTTGGTTAAGTTTTTTCAAGCTAAAATTTTCTGAGTTTCTCCATTGTTTTAAACAAGTTTTCAAAAGAGTTTAAGTGCCAAAGATCATCTTATTTGTTTTAAGTGTTTTGTTTATTTCAAAGAAATTAGGGTTTGGGAATTAGTTTTTTGATCTAAACTTCTATATCTTTTTGGTGTTTTCCCAAGAGAATTTCTTTGATCAAAACACTTTGTTTTCCACACTTGAGCTTATATTCTATCCTATTCTATTAGGATCTTGTTTTGTGAAAAAGAGATTGTTTGAGGTTGATTGAGCCTCCAAGTTGTAAACCCTCCTTGACTTGTTGTATCCCTCTTTGGTAGAGGTTGATCGGAGTGGTGTTTGCTCCCTCTAGTGAGAGGTGGAGTTTGGTTGTGTGGCTACGGGCCTTATCCCTCTTCGGTAGAGGTGGATTGGTTGTATTGCCTCTGTGGCATTGTAAGGTTGAGAGAGGAGTTCGGTAGTCCTTTGGTGGATTAGAAATCCTTCTCGGTAAAGGCGGGGACGTAGAGCTAGGGGCTCGAACCTCGAAACATATCTTTGTGTTTGCATTTGATCCATTGACTCTAACCCTCTCTCTCTTTTAATTGTGCAAAGCATCATTCATTTCATATCATTCATATTGCTTGTGTTGTGCCTTGCATCGTTCATATTGCTATGTCTCTTATATGCTTGGATTGCTTGTGTGTGCCTCACTTATACTTAACCACAAGAGCTTCATATAGCACCTCAACCCTTTGTTGGCCCAAGGCCTATCACCCTAGTTTTGATGATGATCAACTCATGAAGTTATGTTTACTAATGATCTTGTGTTTAAGTAGTGACAGATTCATTATCAAGATCTTAGTAGGTGCATAGCTCAACAAAGGATAAAATGTCAATATTTGGAGCTAGCACGGTGTGATCCAAGGAGCTTTTGGATCAAGCTTGGACCAAGTCAAGAAGATGAGAAGACTTCAAGGGAAGACTTCAAGATCAAGACTTGTGTCTAGGTATAAGATTTTATGTTTTAGTTAAAATGTAAAGGATAGAATAGTTGGTGGATTGCTCAAGTATAATCACACACACACTCTTAATTTACTTGTCTTTTCATAAAAGAATTTTCAGATTTAGAAAAGACTTTCATTTTGGAAAAACATAGTTTTGGTTTTTGGTATTCAAAGTTATATTTTTCAACCAAAACCTTATTTAGAGCTTAATGTCAAAAACATAGATATTTCATCTTGATTGTGTAGTGGATCATATCCATACACACTATGCTTCAAAAGTATATCTTGTTTTTGTATTTGATGAAGATTTGGAATAATATTGTTTTGGAAAATACAGTTTTTATCATGAGCCAAATATTTCCAAGTTACAAAAATAGTCCAATCTTTTATAACATGCCTTGATTTTGTGCAAGCATGTTTGTATATCAAAGTATATTGGTAAACTATTTTTGTAGATTTTTAAGTATTTTATGGGATTTTATTTGAGCCAAAAAGACTAACTTTTTAATCCCAGAAAACTGTTTTAGGCTTCGTATAAGTCGACTTGTCTACTTTATAGTCGACTAATACCGAAGTCGGCCAACCGGACCGGTCAACCGATGTGCACAGATGTGCACGCCTTTGTGCACTGGAGGACGGCCGATCGTACGGGTCGACCGCTCCAGAGAGCAGAGCTTTCTGGAAAGTTCGGCCGACCGTACGGGTCGACCGACAGAGAGTTAGACTCTCAGCTCCAGTGGGTCGGTCGACCCAGGCGGTCGACCGTGGCTCCAACGGTCTGATTTCTGACCGTTGGCGGTCGACCGCACGGGTCGACCGCAGCTCTGACAGACCCCAATGGCTATATTTTTCTGGCCTATAATTTGGAGGTTTGGTCATTGTTTTGAGCTAAGATTTTGGAGACTCTTAGAGCCAGTTTTTCCCATTCATTCCAGAGGTTTTTATCCACAAAATTAGAGCCAATACTTCCAATTAAAAGGAGAGTTTATCAAGAGTATAAAAGAGATTTTCTTGAGTTTTTCACCAAAGATACTTTTCTTGTTTTCTCACACAAACACTTGAGCATCCATTGATCTATTCTTCCTATAGGAGTGTTGTAGTGAGAGCTTTTATTGGTGATCAAAGTGTTTAGATCACCAAGATTTCATTCTTTGTTCTTTGAGGAGACGGGCAAGTGTGCTCGTGGTTGTTTAGGGTTCGGGTGCGAACTCTTCTTGTTTGAGGTGCGGCCTCGGCGAACCGGTGGGCTTGCGGTGTGTACGGGACTAGGGAGTCCGAGGGCTTGTAGGTGTTGCGGCGCCGAGGAGAGATCCATTGGGATCTTGCATAGTGAAAATCCTTCGTGTGTCGAAGGCGGGGATGTAGAGCAAGTGTGCTCGAACCTCGAAACAAACCCTTTGTGTTTGCGATTGCTCACTCTCTCTCTATCTCTTTGTCTATATCTTGCATTCAATTATAGTGTTTATATTTACATGCTTGATATATTGTGTGCTCATTGATATACTTGCTTGGGATTGTTTGCTAACACTTTGTATTCAACCAAGAGAGCCAACGCGGCACCTCAACCCATTCAAGGGGAATCTAGAGGAGTTTGTCTAGAGCCCTTCACGGGGAATTCGGCAACACTCTTGTGTTATACATAGTGTTTAGTGTAAAAGTTTTAATTAGGTCATCTTAGTTTTTAATTCCGCATTATTTACATCATTTGGCATTAAGTGACCATTAGATTAGCCTTCACGTATTCACCCCCCCTCTAGGTGAACCTTCAATTGGTATCAGAGCTTGGTACTCTGATTTGGGTCTAACAAACTAGAGTAGAAGATCCTTATTTTTAGGCTAATCACATATTTTTGTACACACACCATGGACTTCATGTCACCACCCATGTTTGACATTAACATCCATATATGGAAGGTGAAGATGTCCTTGTACCTCAAAGCCTTAGGCATACATGTTTATCTTGCCATATCTAATGATTCATATTGTTCAAATGGTAAGAATTTGAGGCTAATGCAAAAGCCCTTCATGCTATCAAGTCAACCCTAAATGATGATTATTTATCTAGGGTTTCTAACTTTGATTCGGCTTTTGTAGTATGGAACACCCTCACCTCCCTTGGCGAAAAGGATCTATACTATGCGGGGAGCGATTCGGATGTTGGAAGCAACACCTCCAACATGTGCTACATGGTCCAAGGGGATGACCCCCTTGAGGTAACTACCGAATCAGGATGAGGATGTAGACATGTCATATGATGAACTATCTACTTTTTGTCATCTATTGCTTGAAAAGTATGACATGATTACGAAGAAAATAAAAATTTGAAAAAGAACATTGATTGCATGCATGTAGAACATGATACATTTAGAAGTAACATTGCATGTTTAGAAAAAGAAAATGAAACTTTGAAAAATGAGAATATTTCCTTGATGTCTAAATTGAATGATTTATGTGAAGGAAATATGATTTTGAAAGATAAAATTGCTTTGGTGGAAAAACAAAAAGAAATTGTTTTTCAAGAAAATTCTTGTTTGAAAGGAAAAATTTTGAAAAAGAAAAAGAACAAGAAAAAGTTTCTAAAAAGAAAAAGACTTTTGATCATGCTTTACATGCCACCACTTCTATTGATCAAAATGAAGTAAATGTTTTGAAAAATAGGATAATTGTTTGAGCTCAACTTTGAGCAATTGTGCATTTAATCATAAGAAATTGGAGTCCTTATTTTCAAAGAAACAAACTCCACACATTCATGCACAACATCATCATGCATATGCTTATGTTGCACGTCACGATCATACACATACACATAAGCATACTAAGGTGTACAATGTACACATTGTGGCCACAAAGGCCATTTAGCAAAATTTTTTTGTTATGATATATGCTTTAAATTTTGCTAAGAAAAATTATTGGGTTCCATTAAATGCTAACCCCCGTGGACCCAAGAAAAAATGGGTACCAAAACCCCCACCCCATGTTTTTGATATAGGTGAGGGCTCTCACAAGACGTGAGAGATTTGGTGCCTTGGTGGTGTTGCATGGACTTGATGGACATACTTTTGATGCACCGCAATCAAGGAGGTTTGGTGGGACAACCACCATATTTGGAGCTTTGGAGTTGGTAACAATCTCTAAACTCTTACTTTTTATGTACATGCTTTTATTTTCATAATATCATATAGCATGTTCATGTTTTATGTGTTTTTGTGCTTCATGAGGTAGAATCTAGTTTAAATGTAGTTTTATCAAAACTTGAATTTATACATGTACGAATAGTGAGAACAAATTGATTCATATATGTTTGCACTTCATGCTCATTTGTACCCACTATATGCATATGTATAGCCTAGTTTTGATGATTCTTTCATTTACACTTGTTTTACCTATTTTCATGCTTTACTTCATGTATATGTATTTTTAATTCAAATCTAATAAATATACATGTATACCCGTGAGTCTCTTGCTTTCATGCAAATACATTTAATAGACTCTTTTATATTTGGGATATGTATGTGTATAGTTAGGATTGGATAAATCATACATATGCCTAGAAGTTTATTGTTTTATTGAAAAATGATTTTTCATGTTTTTGTAAAAATTTGATACATGATCACTTTTGAGCTTCAATGACCATTTTCATGAAAATGCTATTTAGATAACCTTTGAACACTCATCTTTTACTTTTCAAGATAATTTTGAGCTTTATGGACTATGAGTGATTGAACTTTGATGTATTTAGTATGATTCGTGAAATACATATGCTTTGATTTCATGTTTTTGAAGGATCTCTAACTAGTTTTTCAAAAATTATTTTAACTAGTTATTGTTCCTCATTTGGTAGTGATTTTCAATGCTAAAATATTTTCAAATCTATTTTTGAAAACCCCTACCATTTATGGGAGGTTGGATGGGCGATTATGCTCAAGTATGCTTAATAGTGAAAATCATTTTAATCTTGAACATGATTGGGAGGTATAAGTTATGAGATATACACTTGATCTTATTGTTATGTCAATTGGTATCATTGAATTCTTTCAATTGGTATCTAAATTGATAATTTTTGTATATACTCATATTTTGTTTTCTTATATATGTATATATCAATGTCAATTGGTATACTCATTTCATACATATATATGATTTTCATGTGCTTAACTTTCAATTGATTCACATTTTAAAGCACAAAGTTTTTGATGAAAAATAAAAATTTTTGGATCATTATGTTTACCATTGATATCAAAATGCTTCAACTTCATATTTGTTAAATTTCAATTGGTATCATATGATAATGATTATTGTTCAATTTGGTATCTTAACAATTTGATTGTTTTACAAGAGTTCTGATACCTTTAAAAATTTTAAAAGGAAAATTAAAATATTTTGGTATGTATTTCCTATATGCAAGGAGAGCTTAACATCTCTTCTACATATAGATCATGTTGAGTATATTATAAATTGAGGAGCTTGACAACTCTTCTTTATATGATATACGTGTGTAGGGGGAGCTTCACATCTCCTCTTATGCATTACATAATATGTGTTATGTGAGTTAGGGCTTGTCATCCCTTCTTCATGTAATGCATATGTGTAGGGAAGCTAACTTAGCGTCTTCCTCTTCATGAATATATATCGCATATAAATCTTTATTGATATGTTTGATTTGACCCCTTATTGATCTTTTTGTTTTTGACAAAAAGGGGGAGAAAAATTTGTTTGATTTGTTTTTACTTTGACCCCTTTGTTGATGATTGACAAAAAAGGGGAGAAGAATTTGAGAGTTATATGCATGTTGAGTAAGATTTATGTTTATGCATATATATTTTTATATTGCAAATAGGAGAAAAAGATTTTGATTTATGCTTGTTGCATGTTTTATCTCCATACTTGCATACATATTCATGTGCCTCATTGCCATATCTATTATTTATTTTGTATGCATGATTTAAGGGGAGCTTCTTTGAAGCTTTACTTTAATCCATGCATATATAACTCCATGAGTTTTGTCATCATCAAAAAGGGGGAGATTGTTGGCCCAAAGGCCTATCACCTTAGTTTTGATGATGATCAACTCATGAAGTTATGTTTACTAATGATCTTGTGTTTAAGTAGTGACAGATTCATTATCAAGATCTTAGTAGGTGCATAGCTCAACAAAGGATAAAATGTCAAGATTTGGAGCTAGCACGGTGTGATCCAAGGAGCTTTTGGATCAAGCTTGGACCAAGTCAAGAAGATGAGAAGACTTCAAGGGAAGACTTCAAGATCAAGACTTGTGTCTAGGTATAAGATTTTTATGTTTTAGTTAAAATGTAAAGGATAGAATAGTTGGTGGATTGCTCAAGTATAATCACACACACACTCTTGATTTACTTGTCTTTTCATAAAAGAATTTTCAGATTTAGAAAAGACTTCCATTTTGGAAAAACATAGTTTTGATTTTTGGTATTCAAATTATATGTTTCAACCAAACCTTATTTAGAGCTTAATGTCAAAAACATAGATATTTCATCTTGATTGTGTCGTGGATCATATCCATACACACTATGCTTCAAAGTATATCTTGTTTTTGTATTTGATGAAGATTTGAAATAATATTATTTTGGAAAATACAGTTTTTATCATGAGCCAAATATTTTCAAGTTACAAAAATAGTCCAATCTTTTATAACATGCCTTGATTTTGTGCAAGCATGTTTGTATATCAAAGTATATTGGTAAAACTATTTTTGTAGATTTTTAAGTATTTTATGGGATTTTATTTGAGCCAAAAAGACTAACTTTTTAATCCCAGAAAACTGTTTCAGGCTTCTTATAAGTCGACTTGTCTACTTTATAGTCGACTAATACCGAAGTCGGCCAACCGGACCGGTCGACCGACGTGCACAGATGTGCACGCCTTTGTGCACTGGAAGACGGCCGATCGTACGGGTCGACCGCTCCAGAGAGCAGAGCTCTCTGGAAAGTTCGGCCGACCGTATGGGTCGACCGACAGAGAGTTAGACTCTCAGCTCCAGTGGATCGGTCGACCCAGGCGGTCGACCGTGGCTCCAACGGTCTGGTTTCTGACCGTTGGCGGTCGACCGCACGGGTCGACCGGCAGCTCTGACAGACCCCAACGGCTATATTTTTCTTGCCTATAAATTTGGGGATTTGGTCATTGTTTTGAGCTAAGATTTTGGAGACTCTTAGAGCCAGTTTTTCCCATTCATTCCAGAGGTTTTTCTCGACAAAATAGAACCAATACTTCCAATTAAAAGGAGAGTTTATCAAGAGTGTAAAAGAGATTTTCTTGAGTTTTTCACCAAGATTCTTTCCTTGTTTTCTCACACAAAAACTTGAGCATCCATTGATCTATTCTTCCTATAGGAGTGTTGTAGTGAGAGCTTTTATTGGTGATCAAAGTGTTTAGATCACCAAGATTTCATTCTTTGTTCTTTGAGGAGACGGGCAAGTGTGCTCGTGGTTGTTTAGGGTTCGGGTGCGAACTCTTCTTGTTTGAGGTGCGACCTCGGCGAGCCGGTGGGCTTGCGGTGTGTACGGGACTAGCGAGTCCGAGGGCTATTAGGTGTTGCGGCACCAAGGAGAGATCCATTGGGATCTTGCATAGTGGAAATCCTTCGTGTGTCGAAGGCGGGGATGTAGAGCAAGTGTGCTCGAACCTCAAAACAAACCCTTTGTGTTTGCGATTGCTCACTCTCTCTATCTCTTTGTCTATATCTTGCATTCAATTATAGTGTTTATATTTACATGCTTGATATATTGTGTGCTCATTGATATACTTGCTTGGGATTGTTTGCTAACACTTGTATTCAACCAGAGAGCCAACGCGGCACCTCAACCTATTCAAGGGGAATCTAGAGGAGTTTGTCCAGAGCCCTTCACGGGGAATTCGGCAACACTCTTGTGTTATACATAGTGTTTAGTGTAAAAGTTTTAATTAGGTCATCTTATTTTTAATTCCGCATTATTTGCATCATTTGGCATTAAGTGACAATTAGATTAGCCTTCACCTATTCACCCCCCCTCTAGGTGAACCTTCACCCTTATCTAGAGGAATCAAGAGGAGTTAGTTCAGAGCCCTTCACGGAGAATTCGGCTACACTTGTTGGTTGTATTAAGTGTGTTGCAAATAGTTTTTATAGCTTTCGCATTTAGTTTCTAGATTAGCACTATCACCTATTCACCCCCCCCCCCTCTAGGTGATTTCCTAACCTTGAGCAATCAAGTCTAATCTAAAATTTATAAAAATCTAAACATCCTTACAAAGTAGAATTTTCTTCTTGAAATCATCTTCTTCATCTTGACTCGTTTAAATTTGATTCTTTCGAGGTAGACTGCTTCTTGCGTACTTAATATAATCTTTATGCTTTAACTCTTAAATCAACACGTGTTAGCTTCAAACTTGAATTTGAGTCTTTTGAAGAAGTTAGACACCGAACTAAGATCTTAATTAATATTTGAAACTTAAATAATATAAAATCATTAATATCGTAACTTCATAAGTTAATCATCATCAAAACTAGAGTGATGAATTTTTGGGCCAACAAAACATATATTTCACGGCGGTTAGTAAGATAACCGCCATGAAAGATCAAAAGGCAATATTATGTATTTTTAATCAAATTTCAAATTGTCACCACCTTTGAGATTTTACGACGGTTCTTAAATAAAACCGCCATGAAAGATCAAAACGCACTTCTGTATCTTTTCATCAAATTTCAAATTTGCCACCGCATTTTGATCTTTTACTGCAGTTCTTCATAGAACCATCATGAAAGATCAAAACGCAATTTCATCAAATTTTAAAATTGTCATTGCCTTTTGCTCTATGTTGGTTGCGGCTCAAACTATCATGAAATGGGCGACATGAAAGCCCATTTTCTGTTGTAGTGTAATTAATAGTTAATACCATTGAAAGTAAATAGTTAAATGTATTAAATAATAATTATTGATACTATTAGTTTATATTATTTTTATTGCTAATTGTTACTAATAATTATTACTTTAAGTAACAGTTAACTAACATTAACTAAAATAATTAAATAAATAAAATGTCACATCAACAATGTTCTAGAAAATGTCCTAATTTTCACTTCTATGTTTTCCAATCAATTGTCCACCTATTGTCCCTCAATGTTCCACTAAAAATGTTCCCGTCTTTTTCCTTTCTTCTACTTTTTTTTCTATTCTTGTTTTCAGTTTAATCTTGTGTTATTTGGGGAAATAAAGTTAAACTATGCATATGGTGGTAAATGATGGTGAAAATAAAAAAATTCAATGAGAGAAATTCTAATCATAAATAAAAATAAGTTATTTAGGTATTTAGAAATTTATACCCCAAATATTTAATTTTAAAAATTTTAATTAAATACAAAAAATCATAATCCCAATTTAAAACTACTCCAGAGCCTAGAATTAGAGCTTGTTTGTTTGGGAAAAAAAATGGGTAGAAAAAATATCAATTTCTCTGAATTTATGGGTTCTACTCCTTTCTCCCAGCTGAGTGCATTTGTTTGACAGGAAATCAGCCCAGCTAATTTTTCTCTATGTGCTGTGACAGTTTTCCTCTCCAAATAGAAAAGAAAAAAAAAAGAAAACTGACACCGCAGACCAGCCCACTTTTCTTGAGGATTTCTTATATTATCAATTTTCTAATTTCTAATTTTTATTTCAAACAGGCCCTTGTTGCACAAAAAAAAAAAGATATGTTCTTGATGCGAGAGACATAGACAATGTTCACGATACAAAGAGCTCAACTGTACCCTAGAAAACAAATTGGCAAGTGAAATATCCTAGAAAACAAAATCCTCTCCCCTAATATGATCCTGATTAAGATGTGAATTTGCTCCCGGAAGAGTCGGTGAATCTCATCCGCGATTGAGTTATTTCAAAAAAAAAAAAAAAAAAAAAGAAATTTAAATATCTGTTGGATGAGAGACACGGCCACTCACTCGCTCTGAAATGACACCTCGGCGAACATGATAACGTGGGTTGTGTTCCGGATCCAATCTCGGGCCCGGAAAAATGCACACACTAATACGAATAAAATTAGTTGTAATAAAATAATAATAATAATCTGAGGAGTTAATCTTCTCGTGCACATCCAAAGATCCCCGGTCTCGTGACTCACACTGTTTCGCTCTCGAACCCTGCAGGCTCTCCACCACCGTCCCAGCTCATCCATCCTGCCCCATTTTCTTTTAACTTTTCGAAACTCCAGGAATCCAATGCAGACTTGAAACCAATTAAAATAACCCAAAACGACACCAAGTACCAACGACGCGCAAACCCTGACACCACCCCTCACGCTCTCTATTGCAGCTGCTCCTTCCCTCCCCAGATCATAAAATTGATGGCATTCGTTAATTAACATTTGTTCATAAAACAAACTAGAATAATCAATTCTAAAAAAATGTTAACCCCAAAAAAAAAAAAAAAAAATTTATCTCACAACGCGGCGGCAGCACAGCCTCGGCGAGAGAATCCGAGTCTGGACCGGTCCCGGTCGAAGACGAAGAGGAAGCCCTGCTGCATCAGGTTACCGATGACGCCGAACCCCGAGTTCGTCGAGCTGCCCGCGGCCTGCAGTGCGAGGCAGCTGATCCCTTGTGCCGCGGCCACGAAGTAGTTCCTCGGTGGCGGCGATAGCTGGGCTCCGCCTCGCAAGTGCAAGCTCAGCCGTGGCAGCCGAGTTCGTTTGGTGGCCGTGGAGTTGATGCATAGATCGAATCCGGCCGGCCCGCGACCAACGCGGCCCTCGGCAGGGCTCTTCGCATGGCGTTGACGACTTGTTTTGTAGGCGGTGCGGGGAAGAAGCTCAGTGTGGTGCCGGAATCGATGACCATGCCGCCGTTGCCCGTCGTGGGATCGACGGCCCAGACCCATGGATGGATTCGGAGAGCAATGCCGTTGACGCTGGCGGCCGAGACGGAGACATAGTAGAATGTTGGCGACAGAGGGTTCGATTCGAGGGAGTGAAGCTGAGGCGGCCAGTGAAATTGTTGCCGCGGCCAATTTGTAAATAGCTCGTCGGAGGAGGTGAGAGGGTGTAGTCCATGAGGCAGTAGGAGAAGGTGTTCCCGAATCTTCTTCCGATTTGTGAGGTGAAAGAGATGGGTCCTCGCCCCAAGCCCATCACTCCATGGGCACCGTCAAAGCTGGGGCCGCCGGAGACGGTGAACCCGCAGCCGAAGCGGAGGCCGCGCAGGTGGACCGCGGCGGAGGTACTGAGTCTGAATGTGGGCGTTTCGCGGGAGAAGAAGCCGGCGGAGGAGGAGCGGTCAGCGTATGTGTAGCGGTAGCGGCAGGGGGAGTGGAGGATGGTGCGGTTGCAGAGCGGGCGGCGGGGGGGGTGGGGGACGAGGCGGCAGGAGGAGCTGAAGCAGTGGAAGGGGGAGAAGGAGGAGGAGAGACGGGGGAGGAAGGAGGCGGGTGGTGGCAGTGGGGGCCCGCGGCAGGGGGAGCAGCGGGTCCAGATGAGGTCGCTGCCGGTGTCGGCGACGAGGCGGAGGGTCTGGTGCGGGGTGCCGAGGGAGAAGTGGACGAGGTACTGGCCGGTGCCGAGAGGGGCGCCGGAGACGATGGGGGCGGAGACGAGGGAGAGGGGGCTGGTCAGGGGTGGGGAAAGGGAGAGCTGGGTGGAGGGGGAGTTTGAGATAGTTCGGTAAATATTGAATGGTGGTGGTGCTGCTGTCGCCGGTGAGGAGGAGGAGGAGGAGGAGGAGGAAGAAGGAGGAGGGAGCATTGTTGCTGTTGTTTGATTGGGGATTGGATGGAGAGATGAATGGAGATATATATAAATCCTAAAGGTGGAAAAGGATGGATGGGAGCACATGCATTCATTTCATTTCTTGGTTCTTGTCATGTGCTAGCTGTTGTTGTTCACCCAGAATTGTGTGTAGCGTGGCCCGTGGGATCATTGGAGCTATCTGCTCGAGTTTGAGCAGGTTGTAAACCATGTCTCAAAAATTCCCCACCCCCAGTTTTAACGGGTCGGCTTTGGGGTAGCGTTTACACTGGGCGTGTTTTGATTGCTGTTTGGATTCAAGGAATTGGGTGGAAGTGAGGAAGTGGGAAGTGTCTTTTCTCATTTTCACTGTTCATCCAAACACCGGAAAAGAAAAATGGAAAAATGTCTTTTCCTTTTCTCTTTTCTCTTTTACATAACCTTTTTCTCACTTCCAGAGTGCTACAGTTAATTTTGTGGTCATGTAAATCTCATTTGTAATAAGTTTAGCACAAAACAGTTAATTTTTTACTCATATAAAGCTCACTTGCATTCTAATTACAGTCCATTTTTATTTTTCTTAATTAATTTTTATTTTAATATTATTTTGCGGTCAACTTTGTGGTCAACTTTTCCATTTCCACTTCCACATTATCATCCAAACACCGGAAAAGAAACAACATTTTTCAAACCACACTTCCCACAACATCCAAACACCGAAAAACTTACTAACCAATTCCCAAGTTCCAAAGGGAACTATTATCACTTCCTCACTTCTTCACTTCCTCACTTCCACCCTTAACCAAACAGGGGAAGTGGGCGAAAGTGAGAAAGGAGAAGTGTTATTTCTCACTTTTATTGTCCCACCAAAAAGAAAATATAAAAAAAATCTTTTTTCTTTTTTCTTTTCTCTTTCACACAACAATTTTCTCATGTTCAGAGTACTATAGCTAATTTTGTGATCATATAAATCTCATTTGTAATAAGATATGGGCGTGTTTGGTTGCAAGGAAGTGGACGGAAGTAAAGAAACGGGTATAATTGCTCACTTTCCTATCTATTCAAATACCGGAAAAGAAAAATAAGAAAACCCTTTTTCTTTTTCTCTTTTACACAATCATTTCCTCACTTGCAGGGTGCTACAGTTAATTTTGTGGTCATGTAAATCTCATATGTAATAAGTTGTAGCACAAAACAGTTAATTTTTGATCATGTAAATCTCACTTGTATTCAAATTACAGTCCATTTTTTATTTTTTCTTAATTAATTTTTATTTTAATATTATTTGTGGTCAACTTTTTCACTTTCACATTACCATCCAATCACCAGAAAAGACATAACATTTTTCAAACCACACTTCCCAACAACATCCAACACCGAAAAACTTACTAACCAATTCCCAGTTTCAAAGAGAACTATTATTACTTCCTCACTTCCTTACTTTCACCCTTAACCAAATAGGCTCATAGCTCAAAACATTTAATTTTGTGGTCATGTAAATCTTACTTGCATTCTAATGATAATCCAATTTTTTTCATAATTAATTTTTATTCTAATATTATTTTACGGTCAACTTTGTGGTCAACTTTTTCACTTCCACTTCCACATTACTACCAAACACTTGAAAACACAATATACTTTTTCACTTTTACTTTCAACTACTAACCTGAAATTACATTTAGAGGGGTTAAATAGGTGTACTAGCTAATCTAGGACAAATAATGACGCGAAACTAAAACTAAATTGCAAACACACAAGTACAACCAAGAGTGAATCCGAATTTCACGTGAAGGGCTCTAAAGCTACTCCTTGAGATTCCTCTAAATTAAGAGTTGAGGTGCTTTAAAAGCTCTCTTGATTTAACACGTGTGTGGGCACACAAACAATATCAAGCATATATATATGAATGAGCAATAAAAGCAAATGCAAGATATAAAGAGAGTTGAGAGTTAGAGAGAAAGATATAAACACAAACAGAATGATATGTTTTCGAGATTCGAGCCACTGCTCTACGTCCCCGCTTTCACACAAAAAAGATTTCAACTATCCACTATAGGTCTTCCACACAGGGACCTCCACTGAGGAATTACAACTTACAATTTTGGAGTACACAACTCCAACCTCACACCTCTACACAAGAGAGAGCACAAAACAAAAAAGAAAAGGTTACTACTTGGTGATCACTTAGATCACAAAAATCACTTGGTGATCTCAAAAGATCACAATAAAGCCTCTCACAATATAAGATCCTAGAGTATAGATTTTGAATGAAAAGCTCAAATATGTGAGTGCACAAAGTTTTTGGAAAATAAAACACAAAGAAAACTTTTAGGAAAACTCTTAAAATGATATAGAAATTTTGAACAATAAACTAAAATATCAAACTTGTTTTCTTTTGATTTTCTAAAACTTTGAAACAAATAAAGATATAGATTTTTAGCACTAAAACTTGTTTTGAAAACTTGCTGAAAACTTAGGAGAAGTGAAAAAATTTTGCTCTTGAAAAACTTGTATGGAATAGCCCCCAAAACTCATATTTATAGGGCCTAGAAAAATATAGGTGTTGGGGTCCAGAACAGGCCCAGAATGGCCTGTCGATCGATTTCCCGGTCGATCGCCCAACGGTCAGATTTCTGACTGTTGGAGTTGCTGGTCGACCGTACGGTTGACCGCCCCAAGGCATAGTGGAAATTTCTCACTATCGGTCGACCGCTCGTCGACCGAGGCCAGAACCATAGAGCAGCTTCTCTGGTTGGTCGACTGTTCGGTCGACCGGGGCAAGATTCAGAGAGCAAGCTCTCAGGATCGATCGACCGTGCGGTCGACCGGCCCAATGGCCAAGGGCTTTGTGCACGTCTTGTGCACATCGGTCGACCGGTCGTCGACCGCTAGTCAGCGCAGAACTGAGTTATAGGTTAGAAATTTGGCATTTGAATACTTATAAAATCCCTTAAATTCCACAAAACAAGTTCATGTATATTTGAAGTACAAATATGTGATATCAAAAATCAACACATATTATAAACAATTTGAACTTATTTTTGAGGTATGGAAAAATTAGCTTTAAATAAAAGCTGTATTTTTCAAAAACCAACTTTCTAAATGAAATCGGATTTTCCAAAACTTGTAAATACGAAAACAAGATATTGAAACATATTTGAAGTATAGTGTGTATGGATAGACTCCATACACATATAAATGATATATCTATGTTTTTGACATTAAATCCCAAAATAAGTTTTGATAAAAATAAAACTTAAAACGCATAAACTAGATACATCAAAATAGGTTTTTCTAACATATGAAGCATGAATGTATATGGATGAAATCCAATATACATTAACCATGTAAACTTCTTTTGATGAAATCTATTCATGAAAACAATATATGTAAATTCTTGAAACTCAATAAACCGGTTAAACTGAAACCAAAAACTATTGAACTTGTGTGTATGTATACTTGATCATATCAAAACTAAGCTATCCTTACACATGATCTAAACTAAACAAATCTAGACAAAAGTCTTCTTATTGATCTCCATCTCCAAGATGACTCGATCCAAACACGATCCATGAGCTTGACTCCATCTTGAGTGCTAGCTGTGATCTTGAAACGCGAGCTCTTGAGTCAACACATGCTATCTTCAAAACTTGACTTTGAATCCTTTATTGAAGCTAAATACCTACTAAGATCTTATCAATATATGAAACTAGTTAAACACAAGATCATTAGTATAATAACTAAATGAGTTGCTCATCATCAAAACTAGAGTGATGGGCCTTTAGGCCAACACAACCAAACACCGAAAAAGATACACACAAATTCTCATCTTTCAAAAGAAAAAAAAGCCTACTTCTCCCTTCCTCACTTCCGCCCACTTCCTTGAATCCAAACGACCCTTAAAATTCTGCAAATTTCAAGCGACTATAAAATAGAGACACGGCACAGTTATGGGCTGACATTATTGTCCAAAAAGAGATAATAGGTCGATTAGCAGGTCAGAAGCCATAATCCTAAATTATCCAAGAAATAAAATTTCAGATCTTGGTCAAGTGTGAAGCGCATGCACAGACAGTTGCGAAGCCAACCACTGAACGTGGAGGCAGGGCAGAGCCATGGGACGAATTAGGGGTGTAACACTCATTTTTTTCTAATATTATTTATTCCTAAATTAACAGATAATTAGAAGTGATAATCTTAAATTTAGTGATTATGGTGATGATTTATAATTCTGGTACATAAATATAAAAAAATTATATACATGTATATGATAATCACACAACCAAATATATATACATATGAGGTTTGATAAAAGTAGAAAATAAATTGAAATAAAAAAGATTGTTTATTTAAATAAAGATTTAAGTATATTGGGTACAAATACTTAGAGAATTATGGATACATATTACCTATATACTAGTATATACGTATTCATGATAATAATCAAAATACAATAATAAAAAAAAAATTTAAATGGGATGAGTGGAGGATGGAGGGTGAAGATGGAATCTTGGAATTGGGGAGTGAGGTAGAGGGTGGAGATTGGATTGGAGTTTGGGAAGGGTGAGATAGCATGGAGACATAATTTTGGGATTTTATTTTTGAAAGATTAGAAATATAAAACCCCATCCCCTTCTAATCTCTCCCTCTTTCTCACTCTACAGCAATCCTCTCTCAAATCCCTCCCCTAATCTCAATCATTCCCTCACTCTCTCTCACTCAATTTCTCTTTCTCTCTCAATTGCTTCATCTCCTCATCTCTCTATCTCTCTCTAACTTTTCCTCTCCCCTCCTTTTCGAGTTGGCTCAGGCGGCGCGACACTGAAGCCGCAACAACAGGGCGGTGATGTTACCTCGAGAGCAATCGCAGCAGGTAATAGGCAGCACCTATAAGGGGAGGTGGAGATGGAAAATAGAAGTGGGAAGGTTGTGATGTGTGTGTATGAGTTTGATTTAGAGAAGGAATAAGAAAATCAACCAAGTAAGGTAAAAAATTGAATTATACCCTAGTTGATTTAAATTAAATTAAAATTTATGGATAATAACCTTTGAATGTAGTGATTATAGGAATCGAAAGTGAAATTGAGATAGGAAAAATAGTTGGCAAGGATAATTGAGATCAAGGTAAAAATCCTATATTTTATTAGATATTAAATTAGATGATTTAATTCTCTAAATTAATATGTGCATATGTGTATCGTGCATGTTAGATATCGGGGAAGAAAAGAGGGGTGTCGGTACTCATGGAATACATGCGTTGGAAGCATAACTTAGAGGTGAATGGAGTCCTATACCGATATATTATTTGACATGTTAAGTACACTAATACAACCGTAAAGAAACAAATCAGAAACTCATGACACTAATTAAAAGTATACAAAGGTGTTGACATATAGATTAACAAATAGAATCTATTTTATCTATGATGTAGTGTGTATTAACTGTATGAATTCATGTTGCATGTGCTTGATGAGTATTAATTGCATTCTAAGCTATTGGTTCACATACATATGCATGGTATGGATTGATTGAACAATTTGTGTGATATCATATCTAGGTAGAAACACTAGCTCACAGGTGAACCCTAATCGGGAGTACCATAAATTCTGAATATAATATGATATGTGTGCGTAATATATGAATTTTAAGAAATTAAATGTATCAGTGATTGTCTGCATTCCTCTATGCATATATATACATTATTATGAATTTGGAGGAAGTGACCCATATTGCACGGACGGATGGGGAAAGACGAGGTATATTATACACTATATACATTTAGAGGAAGGGACCCGTATTGCATGGGCAGATAGGGAAAGACGGTGCATTTTGATTATTATATATTATATACTATTGAGGAAGGGACCTGTATTGCACGGGCAGAGTACGAAAACGGTGCTATGACATATATATGATGAAATTATATTGTATGTGTGTGTTGATTGTTTGATACTTGATAGCCATAGTATGATCACATTATGACATGAGAATAATATATGAACAGACTTAATTATCTTCACTATGTATTTTACGTTTACTCTTAAATTTCATATCACTTGCATCTTTATATGTTCATTCTTTCAGTTTAAAGCATAAATTCTTATATAACACTCTAATCACTGAGTTGTCGAGCTCACTCCATCAATTAATCATGTTTTCAGGTCAAAACAAGGATAAGAACATATGATTGAGATAAAACCTGCATAGAAAATACAGAATTTTAGAAATATGCTAGGATCTCATGCTACTGTTATAGTAGGTGGCTATGCGGTCGTGATCCACAAGGGGGGACTGCGATAGAAGCATTAGGTAAGTTTTACTTTCTAAGTTACTAGATTGGTTAAAGATTCTTCTTAGTTTCTTAAAAACAAAAGAAAGAGTTAGCAATAAAAAAGAGAAGAAGAAGAAGGTGGTGTTGTTGATGTTTTGAAATAAAAACTAAGTTAAAGGAAAGAAGAATAAAGAGAGATGTATTTTGAAGATATATTTCTAACCTAATAAATGAAGAAAGAAAGAACTAAAATAAATACTTACTTATATCTTTGAAGCTTGCTTAAAAAGGGTTCATTGCAACAATTTACCTTGGTTTGAAGGCGATAAAAGCATGGCATACAGGATCTTCCATATTTTCAACCTAAACGGTTAAATAAAGTGCGAGCAAAAAATAATATAGAAATGATTACGCATTACCATAAGCCATTAATGGCACTTGCAAAAGCATGGCAGAGTTGACGCTATAGGATTCACTTGGATTTACAATCAAGTAAGGATAGTAAGCGAAGTAAAATAAGAGAAGATGTAAAACAGATTAAATAGAAAAATAATGAAAGAAAAAAGCGCAGTTACATTATTGTCACTCTCAATACAATTTTCCTCCTCTTCTCACATAAATCTCTTCTCTAACCTAAGTTATAAAGAAAATGAAAAATTACATAAGAATAAAAGAAAAAACTAGTTAAAATTAGAAGCAAAACTAGCCTAAACTCTCTGCTAAGTGGTGCCTCTTTGCCTTCTGAAGTGGTATTTATTGGTTGAAACGGATTAGAGAAAGCATGTTTGAAGATGAGACCAATCGCTAGCCCACAGAAAGATCTTTCTAAAAAAGTTAGAGATAAGGTTGAAAATATGGACAAAATCGGTTGCCCAATAAAAAAAATATTCTGATAATATCTTTTTTGGATCTCTAAATTTTGACAATATCCCTTTGATTCTTCAAACTAACCAAATTGATTCTTCTAAATCTTATTTTAACTGTATTTATTTGCCTTTATCTTCAGTTAACTAAATAATCTAATTAAATCAGAATTTAACTGGCCTGTATTTGGTCTTATCTTCTCTCTTTTTATTAAGACAAACCTGCAAATAAGACATGATGATAAGAAAATAGCAGGATTTATTATAAGATAGATGTAGGAATGTAATAATAGATATGAAATAAATGTGCAATCACACCCCAATACCTATCTTTTGCTCGTCCTCAGCAAATAAGAAAACTAAACCTAAGATTTATTAGACCACTTTCGTAAGTCACGCAACTCACTGAGCATGTGCAGTAAGCTTTTAAACCTCTAAGTTTTCCTAAAGGAAGAGTTGTAGTCTCATGAGGTTTTCAGTGAATTACACCCATAAAATCCATAAAGTAAGAAAAACAAAGTGTAAGTATTTTGAAAACACATTATAAATGAGGAAAGCATATTTGAAGTATTCTTGTAAAATTTTCAAGTAATCTATAAGTCTTAGGATTATAAAACTTAGTCATTCTTAACTGAGTCTCTATTTAAAACTCATTATCAATTAAGGTAAGGATAAAAATTATATTTCTCATCTAATCTATTATTTTATCCTAAGTCATATGCACCTTTGTGGCCTTAAAATTTGACTCTGGTTCTTCAACTCTAACTCTTATGCTTATTTTTTTAATTTTTTGTTGGTACTATATCTTAGTTTTATTAGGCTTTCTAATCTTCACATGTAATGAGCTTTTAGTTGGTGCTTCCCAAACTGGACGGACTTAGGGCATCGTGTGAGAAAATACCCCAAGGACTTAAGGACTCGAGCAAACAAGGCAACAAACTTAAGGATTTTATTAGTTATATGCACCACTTTTAAGCGTGAATACTTATGCTTTATGAGGCACAATATCCAGCTTAATCAGAGGATTTTTGATATATATATATATTTTTTCTTTTCTTTTTTTCTTTTGTTTCTCTTTTTTATAAGGCATAAGATCTTATTTTTGAACCCTAAGTGTGAGTGTATAAAGTATGCATATTTCATCAAGGTAAAAATCAAGATTAAATTACTTTTCTAATTTTTCTTCCTAGCTCCAGAAATCAAACAAATAATCTTATTTGACCAAGTATAAGAAATACTAATTATGATTCTCCTATTCTTAAAAATTAACTTAATTTCTTACAAAAAATATGTCAAAAAATTGTTTTTTTTTTAAAAGTTTTTAAAAGTAAAGAAAATGTTATTTTATTTTATAAATTAAAAGAAAATCTATTTTATGTTAGAATCCTCCCCTACACCTATCTCATACATTGTCCTCAATGTATGAATGAATGCATATAAAGAAAAAATGTTGCCTCAAGGTGGTGGTTCCAGTGGTGGTCGGATTGCGCAAGTGTTGCTGCCCAATCAAGATAATGTGGTGGTTCACGGAACCCACCTTTATGACACTTTTCTATTTACATATTTATAATCTCCAATATGAATAGGATCATACAAGATCCAATCATGAAATTTATCCCCTTTAATGACGAATCTTAGAATATCATCTCGAGTCATTATTGTCTATATCTTGGTCTAACAATAGAATGTGATTTTGTAGAATAGATGATTAGACTCTGGGATGAAAGGCACGGGAACCAACACTGACTCAGGTATATGACAGAAGTCAAGTTTAGTTTCAAGAGTCAGTTTCGTTCAAGAGTTGAGTCAAAGAATTGAATTTCATATTATTTTCCCATCAATGAATGCGACTATCCAAAATAAATGGTTCATGTTCAAAATCTATGGGTAATATTGGCTTGAAATGGTCCAAATTGGGAAGGATACCGGAATCAACATTGATTCGAATTTGGAACTGAATCATAAAATTGAAGATCGAGTTCACATCATGTTCAAGTTCAAGTT
>JAVJIF010011661.1:0-84506 GCA_038442645.1 Agave tequilana | reverse complement strand
TCATCAGATCAGCGCTTCCAACCACATAGCAGCCCAAGAGTTTAGCAAATTGCCCAACAAGCTGGCCAACAGCACCTGCAGCTGCTGATATAAAAACATATTCCCCTTTCTTAGGAGAGCAGATCTCATAAAATCCAGCATAAGCTGTAAAACCTGGCATGCCTGCAGGCAACATAGAAATATAGGATGTCAAAGCTAACGAAATTAAAAATTAAAGAAACTTGCTCACAAAAATCTTTGAAGACACTTTTTTCTTAGTTAGACTAGTGTGGGTACAAGGTGTAGGATTATTCTACTAGTAGATCTTGTGCCCTGGGTAGATGAGCTTCAATGTATTTATACATCTTGAACAACACAACATCCTGAACGGAACGGAACTGAACAAAACTGTACATCCTTAACTAAACAAAGTTAATCAATAAATTGGGCACATGAAGTAACTTGTCTTCTTACAAGTACTCTGTGTATGGTTATCTTAGTTAATCACTAAATCTGTTGATGTCTCTCATATTCAATGTGGTGCCACGTATATGGCTATCTTGCTAATCACTAACAACTGCTGTAGGAACTCCATCATGACCAGAGACAACCTTTTTAGAGAAAAGGCAGGGGCGAAATGTTGTGTCGTTGTGTACGGAAAGGTATCAGTTAAAAACTTCTGCTTCCATGTTCTGAAAGGCCTCAAGTAGAAACTAGGTGCCACAAGCCGTCCGGGGTCATTGAATCTGTAGGGAGAGAGAGGAGATGAAAGCTTGATGAAGCTTGTGAATCCAACTTGGATTCGGACTTCGTTTTGAAAAGGAGTCGGATACAATTGAAGTTCCTAACAGGTGAATTGTTTCTCCTTTTAGGATTTAGATTCCTTTTAGGATTTGGACTCCTTTCCTGTTTGGGGTCAAATCCAATTGGGGTTTCCTAAACTCCTGAGACTCTGTGACTATAAATAAGGGCAAGAGCCCTCATGTATTGTATCCTCGAAAATCCCACTGAAAATCTCCATTAGAAATTCCTTGAAGGAATAAGTTGTAATTGATTGTTGAATCAATAAGATCTCTTTCTCCCTTGCCCCGAAGACGTAGGCACGTTGCCGAACCTCGTTAAATACTGTGTTGATTGCTTTTCTCTATTGTTTCTTTGTTCTTGTCGTGTTGGTACATCTCCGGCTGCATCAGTCTCCGCCTGATTGGTGAATTCCTCAGAGAGGTTGTAGTCCCGCGCACAACAATTGGTATCAGAGCATCCCAGGTTAGTCGTGGGATCGTGTGTGATTTCAAGGGCATCAGTTGCTGTTTGGCGGAGATCGTGTGTTGATCTCAAAACAGTGTGTAGATTGCTCGAGGAATCAGTTTGGAAGAGTAGATTGCTTTGGAAACTCTTCGAGGGTTTCGCGTGGAGGTAAAGATCCTATATTATCTAGTTTATTTATCTAACTCCGTTTGTTTCCGCATTGCTTTGAGGAATTAGTTGAGAAGATGCTGGAGACGGTACATCTGTGAATCCACATCCGCTGAGGATTGATGTGGTAAAGTTCAACGACACGAACAACTTCGGTATGTGGAGGTGTGAGGTGATGGATGCGCTGACGGCATCAAACCTCGAAGACACTTTATGGTTGGAGAAGAAGCGCGCATCAACAATGGAAGAAGATTGGGACAAGATGAACCGTACGGCCTGTGGCTTGATCAGGTCTTGTTTGACACAAGACATCAAATATCATGTGTTGCATGAGACATTTGCGAGGCAGCTGTGGGAGATCCTGGAAAAGAAGTATCTGACGAAAAGTATAGAAATGCGGTTGCAGTTGAAGAGTAAGCTTTATAGTTTTCAGATGTAAAGAGGATACTCCATCAATGAACACTTGAATCGCTATACGAGGCTTCTTACAGATCTAGTTAATGTGAATGTGAAGACCAATGAAGAGGATAAGGCGATAATACTATTGAATTCTCTTCCTAGGGAAGAGTATGAGACCTTCACTCTTACATTGATCAATAAAAGAAAATCCCTTAACTACAGTGAGGTGTCTGCTGCTCTTGTGAGTTATAAAGTAAGGAGACAGGACCAATTGTCTTCTTCCGAGAACACAACAGCAGAGGCGTTGGCGGTAAAAGGCAGGAGTTCCAATAGGAAGAGAAGAGACGGTCAGGGAAGATCAAAGTCCAGATCAGGCTTCAGAGTTCTAAAGAGGAATCAGTGCGCCTTGTGCAAGGAGCTAGGGCACTGGAAAGTTGATTGCCCGAAGGCCAAAGGTAAGAAGATGAGTCAAACACTGAGGCGAATCTCGCACAGGCGGATGGATCAGATTCAGACTCATCAGTATTCTCTCTCTTGTTACTACTCCTATGTTGATTACTCAGATAAGGCTGAGTGGATCTTAGATACCGGAGCCACCTATCATGTGTGCCCAAACAGGGCCTGGTTTTCTAACTTTGAGAAGCTAGATGGATGTTACATGGTCATGGGTGATGATCATCCGTGTAATATAGAAGGGATGGGTACAGTCCGTATCAAGATGGAAGATGGAATAGTATGAGAATTGAAGGAGGTGAGGTATGTACCTCAACTCAAAAGGAATCTTATCTCTGTTGGTGCTTTGGAAGCATTGGGCCTTGTGGTATCTATACGAGATGGTATTCTCAAGATGATCAAAGGCTCAATGGTGGTTATGAAGGGCGTCCGCCGGGAAAATCTCTACTACTTGAAGGGTAGTACGGTTACAGGTCAGGTAGAAAATTCTAATTCTTCAGATGATGATTGCATAAAGGTCTGACAGGTGAAGGTTGGATATGGAGGTGAAAAGTCTTTGCAAACTCCTGCAAAGAAGGGATCATTGAAAGGTGCTGCTACCTACAACTTGGAGGGTGAACACAGCGTTTGGACAAGAAGAAGGTGAAATTTAGCACCAATACTCACCGCTCAGAAGGTTTTCTTGATTGTGTTCACGTAAGCGTTTGGGAACCTGCTAAAACTGCATCGCTTGGAGGTCACATGTACTTTGTCCCTTTTATTGATAGTTTACCTAGCCATTGTTGGATATATCCCATAAGACAAATATTGGAGCCCAAGATATGTTGGTGAAGTGAAAAGAAAGAATGGAGAAGCAGACAAGTAGGAAGATCAAGGAGCCACAGATTGGTAATGTTGAAAGAGACATAAACCAATTCCTACAATTTGGTGAGAACACTGGTATTGGTACTCACTTCATAGAAGGTATACTGGGTTGACTAAGAAAGTAAACGTTCCTTACTGGAGAAGATTCGGTGGTTGTTGTCTAATGCACGATTAGACAAATTGTTTTGGGCTGAGGCGATTGTGTATGCTAGCCATCTCATAAATGGATCGATTGCGATAGAAAGTAAAACTCCATTGGAAATTTGGTCTGAGAAAACTGCTCGAGATCATGGTTTGCTGCGGGAATTTGGAAGTCCGACCTACTTCAGTGCCAAAGATGGCATAGTGAATTCGTGAGCAAAGAAGTTTATGTTTTTAGGTATCAAGAGAAATATGAAAGGGTACAAGTTATGAGACCCCGAAAACAAGAAGATCATGTTGAGTAGGCATGTCACATTTTATGAGACTTCAGTGTTGAAGTCTACCGTCTCTCAGCAGGTGGAGAGGACGAAGACCAAGGAAGTATCGCAGCGGATGGAGGTTGATGCTACTCCACCATCTCCAGTTGGTTCGGTATCAGTGAAGACTTCACCGGATGTGACATTGGGTGGATATCATATAGTCAGGGTTGATACTGAACAGGTTGAAGATATTGCTGAGAATGTCGAATTGTTTGCAGCTATTGGAACCAAGGTAAAACCACGCACGTGGGTAAAGAAGCATGAATTTCAAGCTTGTGACCGCGACAAGCTCAAGTTGAAGGCCGTTGTTCTCTATAACGGTAGTGAGGAGGTTCATATGACTCAGCCAGATAGGTTCGCTGCTGAAGATTCAGGTACTGGTGCTTGAATTTGATGGAGCTCATTACAATGAACTACGGTTGGCTTGATCCTTTGGGCAAGGTACGTAGGCAGCCGTAAAGGTGCAGCCATTTGGTGATGCAACCCATATGAAGCTGTTTGGGTTCTCGAGAAGCTGACTGGGACTTCACATAGAGGTGAAGAATTGTGGCCGATTGGAACTTCACGTAGAGGTGGAGAGACTTCACGTAGAGGTGAAGTTTTGTGGCTAGTTGGACTTCACGTAGAGGTGAAGTATTGTGATCTCGATGAACAGTTGACCTTCTAGTGAGAAGATGGTTAAGCTTGCATAGGAGGGGTATGCATCCAGTTTGTTGAAGCCGATGATGGTGTTCGGTGTGCTCTATTCAGACTTGATTGGACCGTCAGCTGAAGACATGTAGACTGAAAAGAGTCAGTCAATTGGAGAGTCAGTATTGACTCATGATGAGTTCTTCGTGAGGTCATGTAGTTGCTGAATTGGAGACACGTTCAGTGATCGGCATGTATGGTATTTCTCCTAAGGTGAAGTGATGGGAACGATGGGAACGCATGTTGATGAATTCTGGTTGGATAGCTGAGCTGAAGTTGGAATTGGAGTTTAGTGAGAGTTGCAAGTGGCGACGACAAACTTAGTTTGGATCTAGGGAGATCAGTGAAAATCAATTGTACGTATGCTGGCGATTCGTTTGAAGGAACAAATTTAGTCTGTTGGTCAAGTCGAGATCGTGTGTCGATTTCGCCGAGATCGTGTCCCGATTTCGCCCGGAGCGCTCAAAGCCGAGATCGTGTGTCGATTTCACCGAGATCGTGTGTCAATTTCGCCAGGTGATATATTGGAGTTCGTTGGAGTTCGGCTCAGATTTGAAAAATCTTTACTGAGGTGGAGAATTGTAGGGAGAGAGAGAGGAGTTGAAAGCTTGATGAAGCTTGTGGAATCCAACTTGGATTCGGACTTCGTTTTTGAAAAGGAGTCGGATACAATTGGAGTTTCCTAACAGGTGAATTGTTTCTCCTTTTAGGATTTGAATTCCTTTTAGGATTTGGACTCCTTTCCTATTTGGGGTCAAATCCAATTGGGTTTCCTAAACCCCTGAGACTCTGTGGGTATAAATAAAGGCAAGAGCCCTCATGTATTGTATCCCCGAAAATCCCACTGAAAATCTCCATTAGAAATTCTTTGAAGAAGGAATAAGTTGTAATTGAGTGTTGAATCAATAAGATCTCTCTCTCCCTTGCCCCCAGGACGTAGGCACGTTACCGAACCTCGTTAAATACTGTGTTGATTGCTTTTCTCTATTGTTTCTCAGTTCTTGTCGTGTTGGTACATCTCCGGCTGCATCAGTCTCCGCCTGGTCGGTGGATTCCTCAGAGAGGTTGTTGTCCCGCGCACAACAGAATCTCCATGCTCCACGTAAAGGAACAAGAGGGTCAATTATTAAAGAAGGGAATCATGGGATTTGGGGCCAGTCATTTGGGAGAACCCATACAGATAGAATTTCAAAAAGTTTCAGAGAGCTCTGAAACTAATAGCAATCATGATTAATCCAAACATTCTGATGTCGGTAAGAGCAGCTCCAAGAACCATGCGCACAAGAAATTTAAACAGTATCTGGTAAAAGGAAGGAGCTCCCCACTGGACTTCATCTTAGATGCATCTAACCATAGATAACGGGATGATTTTGGCATGGTCATTCAGGAGTTTTTTTTTCCCTAGTCTTGACACCCAACAGCCGTCGGTTCAGACAGGATATCATTCCTGTAAACACATGCATATGCAAACATACTCATGCTCACACACCCACACATAGTGACAGAAAGAAGTGATGATGCTATAACATGTCTCATATCATCCATATGGCAAATGCTATGAACTTAACATGAAAAGAAAATGTACTATAAAGTGTCTATTTATATAGGATTATAAAAGTTTTTCCAGAGCAACAATCTTCTAAGGAATAGCAGATGTGCAATCATAAGAGAGTAATTGATAACTCACCCAATAAGCCAGCATAGTAAGAAAGTGGGACATCAGTGTATTTGATCTTGAAAAGGTGTTCAACTGACGTTATGAGGCTGTATTCTTCCCATCCAGTCATCCCCCACACGTAGTCACCAGCCTTGAAATCTGGATGCCCAGAATCCAGAACTTTACAAACACCATACCCACTTATGACCTGGAACGCAGCAACAGAAAACAGTAACTATCATGAAATTGACTGGTGTAAACAGATCAGTTCCTTCTCTCGACTACGCCATTCTCCTGAACATTGCACCATGTTGTTAGGTCCTTAGTTCCTTAAACCCTGCAAAAATCTTGAACTTCGCTAAAGTAAATTCTTGTTATCAATCTATTATTAGCACCTTCAATTTGCGATCACTTTGATTCCACAACTTTAAATTGAATAACCGACATAATTATACAATCATCATCAACATAAATAGAAAATATCTTTTGTCACCCAATTAATAGACATTGCCATGCACCAATCCTAATAGGGATTTAGCCCTCCAAGAAGTTTTTATGACTGGAAATTTAGGCATTTTTCTATAAATGCATCCTTCACAAACTTTTCTTCTTTATTTAACTGTGCGAGCCTAATAACTATATTTTTCATTTTCAATTAACTGAGCCTGAGACTTCCAAAATTCAAGTAGCCGTATCTTAAATCCCGTAATAGAGAAGTATTAGTTTATTCAAGTTTTAATGCAAGAATCTATATTGGCATTTCTAAAGGGAAAACTTAGAGCTATTTTGTTTAGTCCACTATCTACTTATTCCGGTCACACATGTATCATTCATGAAACTTATTAAATGTCCTTTGCACATTGGTTTTTCCCAACACTTGCAAATTTGTGTTAGCCTTGGAACATAAGGAATATTTGAGATAAATTTTGTCTTACCTTCCTTTGTTTTGCACTACTATCATCCTATTTTCTAGTTTTCCATCTCCAAAATGACTTGAAAATTGACTAAAATATTTACTCCTTCACTTAGCTACCCAAATACTAATTTCGTTTTTGATTGTGCATGAAAACAAGAGTAAAATAAATGTGGTGTCTCAATGTACTCTGCTTCAGTAATGGGACACAAGGCTTTTAGAGAAAATTTTGGAGAGGGAATGTAATGCTTTGATACCAAAACTTTTGGAATAAACAAAAGTGTAGTGGACTAACAAGTGAATATTGATAGTTTAATGTGGAGAAAAGAATGATTGAAATTGGAATTAAGGAGAACTGATCTTGAAATTTTTAGAGACTTGATCTATTTGTGAGGGAAAGGGCTAAACAATAACTTTGATGGAGTGTCAAAACTCTATTGACATGCCTCTTATTGTTTTTGCTTGGGGTTGCTTAAATAAGTACATCTTATTTGTGAGGAAAAGAATGATCGAAATTGGAATTAAGAAGGAGAATTCATCTTAAAGTTGAAATTAAGAAGGATAATTGATCTTAAAATATTTAGGGACTTGATAGAACTTCTATTTGTGAGGGAGAGGGCTAAAAATAACTTTATGGACACGCCCCTTATTGTTTTTGCTTAGGGTTGATTAAATAAATACATCATAAGCCTTTTTATAGGCTAGGTTTATTGTCTAACTCAAACTCTTTTTCATCAATCACATGCTAATATGTTTCATATGCGCCCACCGTATTTGACTTTTGGGAAGCCCACATCAACTTCATCCATCCTCCCGAGCTTCTTGATAATCTTAAACTCTAAAAGACTTCTCCATGACAGTATCTTCATTGCTCTATGCTATGAATGATCGATAAAGTCATGCCATGTTCACATGACAACTAGTAAATGAAATTTTCTGTAGTAAGTAGTTAGGTTCTCTCACCACATACATGTACATTGTAGCACTCTAAACTCATCTCTCTATTATGCAAGTCCATAGTACCTAATAAAATTACATTATCATGAAGAGGAACTTGAGAAAATTGGTAAGACACGTGACTTGTGACAAAAGGGATTATAAATTCAAGGCATGTCCCAACCAACATTGTGACAGGAACTTTCTTCATTTTAGGATAAGTGGAATGAACTCACCTTATATCCAGAGAAAAACATTATGATCATGACCTCAAGTATTCTACGAGGCATATGTCAAATTAGAAACAAACAACCAGTGATAACCTTGACAGCACGTTGATAGCTAGAACTAGTCACGTCCCACAGCGATCCCTTTTTATTGGAAAATGCTTAGAATGATGATGAAGACAGGTCAAAAATTAGTTAGAATAGACGTTTTTTTTTTTTCCCGACTGTGGCATAGAGATCCATATCTTGCTTTCATAAGCTTTTCTTTTCTCTTCTTATCATCTCAGTGAGTTCGCAAGCTGTAATACCCATGGTTTAATCATACATGTATACATATTTAATAATAATACCAATCCTAATTGGATTCTGATAGTTTCTTTTTCCTATATTTTTGATAAATTAATTTTCTAATTTCTTTCTATTTTAAGTAGATTGAAACTCTAGCTTAACTAATCCTTTATGTTTTCCAATTTTTATGGATTTTATCTTTCAAATTGTTTTAATATTAATAAACTTCTTTTCTTTAAATTATAATTTGAGATTTTTCTAGAATCCTATGTGGTGAGGATTATTCGCTAGACAGTTGGACACTCCTCATTGATCCTGCCAAAAATACAGAACACCTTTTAGGTCAAGAGTACCGGTGAGGTGCGGCCGAAAACCCTCAGATTTGAGAATAAGTATCATTCTTTGAAGAAAAACAAAGAATATTGTATGAATGGGGTTCTTAGTAGTAATCAGAAGCTAACCTCTTTTTTAACGAAGATGAAGGTATATTTATACCTGCCTGAACTGTCATCAAGGGTGTGGTTATTTTAAATCTCCATAACTGCATGATTACACGTTATGAATTTCTCGTAACTGTTTGGATCGCGTCGCTTGATTGTTAGGATAGCAATGCAGAGATATATGCCATTATTCATAACAACTCGCATTGACATAGGGGCATTGTAATGTTTAGAACGTTACGATGATCTAGCAGCATAGCTGGATTTGCAAATAGTGGGATCATGTCGTCCAGTTGTATAGCACGGAGCAGCAGGCTTCGGAGAATTTGTGTCGGAGCCTTAGGTAGCTTCGAAAAGGATTTTTGTACCGATTATTGGGTCCCCAGAGAGTTGCACTAGCCCATTCTTCCTTTCTCTCCTCATATATCTCACTCTAAAAAAGACCTAAACAGGCTAAACTCTCTCATGTTCTCATACTACCGCCCACATCTCCCCTCGCCACATGCACCTCTCTTCTTCCGCACGCCAACCCTCTCTCCCTGCTCCTCTTTTCATCTCGTCGTCCTTCCTCTTACCTCGAATCGCCTCCGCGCGCAAGCCTAACTACCACCTGCAACCCGCACTGCAACCTCCGATCTCCCCTCTTCTTCCCTTTCTCTCTGTTCCCACGACTGCTGCCCGTATGTTCTCCTTCTCATCATCGCCGACAGTACAGCCCTCGCCTGCGTGACCGTCGTTCGTTTCCTTCCCTCACCTGTAGCGCGCAACCTACGGCAGTTCCGCTGCCGCCATGCAGCAAGCCCCGTCGCCACCTCTCCTCTTCCATCCTGTTTTCTCTTCTTCCTCTCTTCACTACATCTCATCCTCCTATTCCCTTCCTTCTCTTACTCAACCGCCGCCTCGCACCACATCTCCTTCCTCTTTCGTTGTTGCTCTGTCGCAACCATTGCCTCCACATCCTCTTTCCTCTAACGTTGTTCCTCCTCGCCTGTATCTTGTTAGCGTTTTGGATGCTTCATATTTATTGGAGAAAAAAAATCAGGTTAAGATGGAGTACAAACTCTAGAGATCAAGAACAGACATGCACGAGGAGTTATGCACAGTATAAGTCAACTTATGTTTCAGTCAAGTCAACTTATGTTAAGGTTAGTCGACTTATATCTTGCAGTATAGTCGACTAATTTGCAACAGAAAGTGATGAATCTCAGTTAGTCGACTATGCTTGTTATTAGTTGACTAATCAGAAAGTTAATTGACTTAATGGTCAGAGTAGTCGACTAATTGACAGTTGTGGCATTTTCTTTTCGGGTTCTGATTCCAGTTCAAGTTGAATTTGAGTTTTCTTTCTCTCTGAGGCAGTGTTGTTCGTATTGATGGAGTTTGTGTTGGATTAGGATGATCTTAGGAGTCTATATAAACCCCTTGGTGGTGGCTTTTGAAAGCAAGCGAAGAAAAGATCATATTTTCCATCATTGAGAGTTGTGAGAGAGAATTCTGATGGCTCTTGTTATTTTCTTCTCTATTTTCAATAATATTTCTCCCCTCCTCCTCATGAATGTAGTCACTCTTGTCGAATCACATTAAATCTGGTGTTCTTGTGTTTTGTGGTGATTAGTCTTTATTATTTGCTAGTGGTAGATCACTTCCACACTTTCGTTGCCAAGCCATCTTGGTGTCCTCTCTTGTTGTATCGGGCGTTTCACAATAATTGGTATCATAGAGATGGCTATCAAGATAACTACAACAATCAACTTAGAGGTAGGAAAATTCGACTGGAAGTCGAACGTTTTGTTGCTGAAGATGCGAGTGACAATGTTGCTCATGAGGAGGGTACTCAAAAGGCCCTGCTTAGTGTTGAGAAGAAGTCATCAAAGATGGAGGATGATGAGTAGAATGACATCGAGTTCCGCGCAAAGACGATGATCATACTATGCCTTATCAGTTGAGATCCTCTACAACGTCATAAATGAAGACAACTGGCGGTCTTTGGTGTAAGTTGGAGAGTCTTTACATGATAAAGAGTTTATCAAACAAGCTCTTCATGAAAAAACAGTTATATAGCCTTCGGATGAAGAAATTTACGCCTATTCTACAACATTTAAATGCTTTAAATAGGATTTTGAGCGACTTATTGGCTCTGAAGGTAAAGTTAGAAGAAGCAGACAAGGCTAATATATTCTCTCTCTTTCATCAAGTTATGATCACTGACAATCACCATCATGTATAAAAAGGAGACCTTAGAGTTGAAAGATGTCAGGCAGATGCTCCAGAATAATGAGCTAATGAAGAAGACAGATTCCATAGAGGAGGCCGCAGAATTAGTTGTAAAAGGCTAGATGGGGAGATCAAGGGGTAGGGGACCCAAAAAGGATCCAGATGCTTCCAGCAGTATTGTACTACTGCAGTAAACTAGGGCAAATTAAAAATAATTATATTAAATACAAGAAAATGTTGAAGAAGAAAGGCGGTAAGGATTCTGATGGGGCTAGTGCCAGTGAAAAGTCAGAACAACCGGTATTGTTGAAGAAGCAAATGAGAATCCATGTGATGTCCTGACAGCTCAGTCAGGAATGGGAAAGTACTCACATGCTTAGTTACTTGACTCGGACTGTACATACTACATGTATCTAAAAAAGAGAGTAGTTCAGTACATACAAGCCATTCGATGGAGGATTTATCTTGATAGGTAACGACATTGTGTGCAAGACAATTGGCACTGGCAATATCCGTATGAGGATGTTTGATGGACAAGTTCGAACCTTCACGAACGTGCATCACGTTCCGGATCTTAGAAAGAATCTTCTCTCGTTAGAAGATTTGAAAGTTCAAGGGTGCAAGTTCTAAGGTGTAGATAAGGCTATTAAAGTTACCAAGGGCTCCATGATAAGTCTCAAAAGAGAATAGACTGCAAACTTGTACAAGATGATTGAAAAACATTATTGTTAGTGACGATTCAGTAGCAACAGAGAAGAACACTATAAGATTTTAGCACATATGTATTGGACAAATGAGCGAGCGAGATCTTCAAGCCCTACACAACAAAGATGCTCTATTAGGTATCAAATATTGCAAACTTGATTTTTGTAAATTTTGCATCATGGATAGACAGCGTAGAGTAACTTTCTCTACGTCACAGCATAAGACAAAGGGCTTGCTAGATCTCATACACACGGATGTGTGGAGACCTTTTTCCAGCAGTATCCATTGGGGTGCTGTTGGCCCGGAGGCCTTCCTCTCTAGTTTTGATGATGATTAACTCATGTAGTTATGTTTACTAATAATCTTGTGATTTTAGTTTCAGATCATGTAACAAGATATTAGGTGGTGATTGCTTCAAAAAGAGGAGTTTGGAAGCCTTCACTTGGTGATTCCAGGGCCCGAGCATCAAGATCATACATAGCCATGCTCGGTGGATCACGTTTGGGATCGAGTAGGCTTGAAGATGAAGATCGTCAAGAAGACTTAGGTATCCTAGTTTAGTTTGAGTTTTAGATCTATTTATAAAGCTTAGAATAGTTGATATGCTCAAGTGCATAACGCCCACATTTTATGTTTGGATATTGGTTTTTCGGTTAACCAATATTTGTTTTCAAGAATAGTTGATCAAAACAAGTTTAATTAGTTTATGTATAGTAGTTTCATTCTATACATGGATGCTTAACTTTTAAACAAACTTATTTGACTATCCTATTCATGTTTTTGAAAAATCAAAGTTTGACAAAATACAAGTTTTGGTTTTTGGTAAAATGTTAAAACACAAAAATAGTTCAAATTGCTTGATATTTGAGTTGAAATTTTTATCACATGTTTATATATCAATGCAAAATGTTAAAACTATTTTTAGGGATTTTTACAAGATTTATAAGAATTATTAGAATTATTTTAACATGTTTTTCTGACCCAGTTTTTGACCCAGAACAGTGGCTGACAGGCCAGGTCGGTCGACCGCTCGGTCGACCGCACCAAGGGCCGGTCGACCGTGCGGTCGACCGACGTGCACAGAGCTGTGCACGTCTGGCAGCACAGTGGGCCGGTCGACCGGCCGGTCGACCGGACCAGAGAGCTTTGCTTTTTGTATCTGGGCGGTCGACCGGGCGGTCGACCGAGATTGCCCAACGGTCATAAATATGACCGTTGGCGGTCGACCGGCCGGTCGACCGCCAGCCTGTCAGGCTGACAGATCAGCCTAACGGTTAGTTTTCTTTGGGCCTATAAATACCCCATTTCTTTGGGATTTTAAACAAGATTTTCAAGAGCAAAAATTTCTACTTTTCTGAAGTGTTTTACAAGTTTTATAGAGCTTAAAAGATTTCATCTTTATTGTTTTTCAAGGGTTTGGAAATTCAAAGAAAACTAGGTTTTTGGGATATTGTTTGGATTTTCATTTCTATCATCTACAAGAGATTTCCCAAGTAGTTTTTCTTTGTTATTTACTTTCCAAAAATACCTAAATTTTCACACTTGAACTTATCTTCTATCCTATTCTATTAAGATCTTTGTTTTGTGAAAAAGAGATTGTTTGAGGTTGATTGAGCCTCCAAGGTGTAAACACCCTTGCTTTTGTTGTATCCCTCTTTGGTAGAGGTTGATCGGGTGATTGGTTTACTCCCTCTTTGGTAGAGGTTGAGGCTTGTGGTTTGCTCTCTCTAGTGAGAGGTGGAGTTTGGTTTGTAACCTTCTTCGGTAGAAGTGTTTGTGGTTGTTTGGCTACGGGCCTACCCCTCGGTTGTGAGGCGGTGTTGAGAGAGGAGTTCGGTATTCCCTTGTTGTACAAATCCTCCTCAGTGGAGGTTCCCTCGGTGGGAGTCCTTGGTGGACAAGATAGTGGATTAGAAATCCTTCTCGGTGAAGGCGGGGACGTAGAGCTAGGGGCTCGAACCTTGAAACATATCCTTGTGTTTGCGTTTGATCCATTGTTCTCTAACCCTTTCTCTTTTATTTGTGCAACGCATCATTCTTAGCATCATATCATATTTGCTTGTGTTGTGCCTTGCATCATTCATATTGTTATATATCCTTTATATGCTTGGCTTGTTTGTGTGTGCCTCACTTATACTTAACCACAAGAGCTTCATATAGCACCTCAACCCTTATCTAGGGAATCAAGAGGAGTTAGTCCAGAGCCCTTCACGGGGAATTCGGCTACACTTGTTGGTTGTATTAAGTGTGTTGCATAATTTATTTTAGCTTCCGCATTTAGTTTCTAGATTAGCATTATCACCTATTCACCCCCCCTCTAGGTGATTTACAATTGGTATCAGAGCCTACGCTCCTTATACTTTAGGCTTAACATCCTAGGAGTGAGATCCTTGTTTGCTAATCTACCATTTGCATTTGCACATTTATTTGCTTGCACACATATAGTTTGGACCCATGGACTTCATGACCCCACCTATGTTTGATCCTTCCAACATCATTGTTTGGAAGACTAAGATGTCCATCTATTTACAAACCCTAGGATTTAAGGTTCACCTTGCCATTACCAAGGAATCCTACCTTAGTGATAACAAGCATATAGAAGCCAATGCACTAGCCCTTGAGGCCATTAGAAGCACGCTTTCAAGAGAACATCTTTTGCTGTTTCTAATCTTGATTCCGCTTTTGCAGTGTGGAACAAGTTGACAACCACAACCACCTCCGAGCTTTAAATGCCAATCCAACAAGAGGAAGAGTCTAGTGGAGAATCCGAGTCACAATGCTTCATGATCCAAGGGAATGACTCCCTTGAGGTACACTCGGAAACCCACTTAGATGATGATGATGATGCTAGTTCTTCAAATGATTATGTTGATGCCCATGCTTTAAATGAAGAACTATCTATTGTGTGTGAAAATTGATAGAAAAAATATAAAGTTTTGAAAAAGAAGACTTTTGCCTTAAATAAAGAAAATGAAAAATTGTCTTCTAAACTTGATTGTGTTTTGCAAGAGAAAGCGGAGATCTATAATGAAAGGGATTCATTAAGGTCTCAACTAGACCTTATTTTAAAAGAAAATAAAATTTTAAAATCTAAAAATAATTGTGATGATGTATTAAAGAAAAATGAGTTTTATCTTCAAAAGTAGATTTTATTTTAAAAGATAATGATTCTTTAAAAAGAGAAATTGATTTTATTACAAAAGAATTAGATATTTGTGTTAAGAAAAATGTATCTTTGAAAAATGATATTATTTCTCATGTTTGCCACGCTTCACCTAGAATACCTATTGCATGTGCCACTTCTTCTTGATTGAAAATGATATAAATTTAATTAAGAAGAAAATGGATTGTTTGGGCTCCACTTTGAGCCAATGTGCCAAGAGCCACACACGTTTGGAATCTTTGTTTCAAAAGAAGCAAGTTCCATCTATTCATGCACACCCTCCACGGCATACACATGCTCCACACGGAAACATCCATCACATGTATGCTCATGTGTACACTTGTACACATTGTGAACGTAAGGGCCACCTTGTTAAATTTTGCTATGATCGTATACATGTTTCTAATTTAGCAAATAAATTTGTTTGGGTTAGAGAAGGGACTAACCCCCATGGACCCAAAAAAATATGGGTAACCAAAGACTACCCCTCTTGTTTATGATGTAGGTGTGGGCTCTCGCATGACGTGAGAGTAGCGGTACCTTGGAGTGGATGTGTTCCGTACTTAAAGGAAACATTTTGGATGCGTCACTTTCAAGGGAAGTTTGGTGAGAGGACCACCATGTTTTGGAGACAAGGAGAGTTGCCTTCTAGGTTTTGGTAACGATTCCTAACTCCCATTTATTTACATGCTTTTCATGGTTCATTATCTTTAGCATGATTTGATGTTTATATGATTATTTTGAAAATGTCATGATTATTAGACTCTTGACATGCATGTATAGCCCCTTTGAGACACTCATGTTTAATATGGACCATTATTTTTGTGTTCTCACCGTTTGTTTAGCTATCATGTTTATCATAGGTTTAATAACATGTGGATTTTCTTAATAATCATATTTATGTTTTTCATGATTATTTATATCTTGTTTTGATGCATTAAATGTTGAATATATGTTTAAATCTTAGTTTTCATTAAGACTAGGATTTATACTTGTACATATAGTGGGCCACAAATAAATCTATATATGTTTATGCTTGAATGCTTATTTGAACCCATTAGATGTGCTAGTATAGTCTAGTTTTGATGATCCATGCATTTTAAACTTGTATTCCCATTTTGGTTTTGTTTTATGATCATGTGTTTTCATTTCATGTATATGTCTATTTTGCCAAACCTTAAGATATACATGTATACCCCTTGAGTCATTTGCTTTTCATGCAAATCTATACATATGGACTCAATTGTGTTTAGGGATATGTATGTATACTTTTTGTGTTGACAAATCATACATATACCTTAAAATGAAATTTGTTTTAATGAAAATTTAGCTTTTCATGTTTCCATGTGTTTATATTTAACTTCATGTATATGTCCATTTTATCCAAATTATTGATTATATATATACATCCTTTTGAGCCACGTGCCTTTATGCATATATCTTTGTGGACTCGTTGTGTTTGGATATGTATGTATACTTTAGTTTGTATAGGACATACATATACTTGAAGATTAAATAGTTTTGATGATTTTCATATTTTCATGTTTCAAGGAATATATTGAGCTTATTGTCCATCTTTCATGATTATGATCTTCACATTTTATTTGTACACTCACATTTATTTTTACTCATGTTTTGTTTTCATGAGTCATATTTATGCTTATTGACTTAGAGTGTTGATTATCATGTGGATTTCATGTTTCATGAAAAAATAATTTTGTTTTTATTCCTTACTTGAAGGATTTCGTACTAGTTTACAAATTTTTTTATTAAACTAGTTCGTATTCTTCATATGGTAGAGTTTTTCAAACAAAGCTTATTTTCAAATCTATTTTTGAAAACCCCTACCTTCCAAGGGCGGCCGGATGGGAGATCATGCTCATGTATACTTTATATTGAAAATCATTTTAAACTTGAACATGATTGGGAGGCTAGGTTATATGAGGTATACATTTGATATTATTGTTGTTTTAATTGGTATCATTGGATTCTTTCAATTGATATCAATTTTGACCTTTCTTGTATACTCATATATGTTTGTATGTATGTATGTTTTTCAATTCCAATGGTATCAATTTCGATTGGTATTAAACTTTTTATACATATATATGTTTTATTTGTGCTTATTATATCACTATATCTTTAAGCACAAAATTTTGTTTATGCTAAAGCTTGAGTTTTAACTTTATTTCAATTGATTCAATTTTTCAATTGGTATCTTAATTCGAGCTTACGCATTATTTTTGTTGGTATTTTATAAAGGGGGAGAAAACTCGATTTTCATATTTCAATTGGTATTTGTATCTCCACTCCCTTACTTTATGATAGAAAATAAAAATTTTAAATTGATATCATATACTTAAAAAGAAAAATACTCTCTTTTGATATCAAGATGTTTATTTGAATGTTTTAAAATTGGTATATCAAAATTTTGTTTAAAAAAATAAATACAAAAGTTTTGATTTGTGTTGCCTATATGCAAGGAGAGCTTAACATCTCTTCTACATATAGATTCATGTTGAGTGTATCTTGTATTGAGGAGCTTGACATCTCTTCTTTATGTGGTACACGTGTGTAGGGGGAGCTTCACATCTCCTCTTATGCATTACATAGTGTACGTTATGTGAATTAGGGCCTGTCATCCCTTCTTCATGTAATGTATCTATGTAGGGAAGCTTCACATCTTCCTCTTCATGAATGTATATAGCATATACCATTTATTTATTGATCTATGTTTACTTTCAATTGGTATCAAGATGCTACTTTGACATATTTTCAATTGATATCTTAATTGATTGTAACCCCTATATTGATATTTTTTGTTTTAGACAAAAAGGGAGAGAGAAAAATTTATTGATTAGTTTGTTTTTACCCTTTATTGATGATTGACAAAAAGGGGGAGAAAGATTTTGAGTTTTATATATGCATATTTATGTTTTGCATATATTAAGTTTAATTTAGTTTAATTTTAATTGGTATCTAGAGCATGTTTTGTTTTTGAACATTTCATTGGGTATCTAGAGCCTTTTATTGTTTTTGCATTGTCATTCATTGCATATTTATGTTTATTTGTTTTATGCATGAGTTAAGGGGGAGCTTCCTTGAAGCTTGACTTTAATCCATGCATATATAACTCCATGAGTTGTCATCATTAAAAAGGGGGAGATTGTGGCCCGGAGGCCTTCCTCTCTAATTTTGATGATGATTAACTCATGTAGTTATGTTTACTAATAATCTTGTGATTTTAGTTTTAGATCATGTAACAAGATATTAGTTGGTGATTGCTTCAAAAAGAGGAGTTTGGAAGCCTTCACTTGGTGATTCCAGGGCCCGAGCATCAAGATCATACATAGCCATGCTCGGTGGATCACGTTTGGGATCGAGTCGGCTTGAAGATGAAGATCGTCAAGAAGACTTAGGTATCCTAGTTTAGTTTGAGATTTAGATCCATTTGTAAAGCTTAGAATAGTTGATATGCTCAAGTGCACAACACACACGTTTTATGTTTGGATATTGGTTTTTCGGTTCACCAATATTTGTTTTCATGAATAGTTGATCAAAACAAGTTTAATTAGTTTATGTATAGTAGTTTCATTCTATACATGCATGCTTAACTTTTAAACAAACTTATTTTGACTATCCTATTCATGTTTTGAAAAATCAAAGTTTGACAAAATACAAGTTTTGATTTTTGGTAAAAATGTTAAAACACAAAAATAGCTCAAATTGCTTGATATTTGAGTTGAAATTTTATCACATGTTTATATATCAATGCAAAATGTTAAAACTATTTTTGGGGATTTTTACAAGATTTATAAGAATTATTAGAATTATTTTAACATGTTTTTCTGACCCAGTTTTTGACCCAGAACAGTGGCTGACAGGCCAGGTCGGTCGATCGTTCGGTCGACCGCACCAAGGGCCGGTCGACCGCACCAAGGGCCGGTCGACCGACGTGCATAGAGCTGTGCACGTCTGGCAGCACAGTGGGCCGGTCGACCGGCCGGTCGACGGACCAGAGAGCTTTGCTCTCTGTATCTGGGCGGTCGACCGAGATTGCCCAACGATCATAAATATGACCGTTGGCGGTCGACCGGCCGGTCGACCGCCAGCCTGTCAGGCTGACAGATCAGCCTAACGGCTAGTTTTCTTTTGGGCCTATAAATACCCCATTTCTTTGGGATTTTAAACAAGATTTTCAAGAGCAAAAATTCCTACTTTTCTGAAGTGTTTTTACAAGTTTTAAAAAGTATTTTAGAGATTAAAAGATTTCATCTTTATTGTTTTTCAAGGGTTTTAGAAAATCAAAGAAAATTAGGTTTTTGGGATATTGTTTGGATTTTCATTTCTATCATCTACAAGAGATTTCCCAAGTAGTTTTTCTTTGTTATTTGCTTTCCAAAAACACCTTGATTTCCACACTTGAGCTTATCTTCTATCCTATTCTATTAGGATCTTTGTTTTGTGGAAAAGAGATTGTTTGAGGTTGATTGAGCCTCCAATTTGTAAACACCCTTGCTTTTGTTGTATCCCTCTTTAGTAGAGGTTGATCGGGTGATTGATTTGCTCCCTCTTTGGTAGAGGTTGAGGCTTGTGGTTTACTCCCTCTAGTGAGAGGTGGAGTTTGTTTGTAACCCTCTTCGGTAGAGGTGTTTGTGGTTGTTTGGCTACGGGCCTACCCCTCGGTTGTGAGGCGGTGTTTGAGAGAGGAGTTCGGTACTCCCTTGTTGTACAAATCCTCCTCGGTGGAGGTTCCCTCGGTGGGAGTCCTCGGTGGACAAGATAGTGGATTAGAAATCCTTCTCGGTGAAGGCGGGGACGTAGAGCTAGGGGCTCGAACCTCGAAACATATCCTTGTGTTTGCGTTTGATCCATTGTCTCTCTAACCCTTTCTCTTTTATTTGTGCAAAGCATCATTCTTAGTATCATATCATATTTGCTAGTGTTGTGGCTTGCATCATTCATATTGTTATATATCATTTATATGCTTGGCTTGTTTGTGTGTGCCTCACTTATACTTAACCACAAGAGCTTCATATAGCACCTCAACCCTTATCTAGGGGAATCAAGAGGAGTTAGTCCAGAGCCCTTCACGGGGAATTCGGCTACACTTGTTGGTTGTATTAAGTGTGTTGCATAATTTGTTTTAGCTTCCGCATTTAGTTTCTAGATTAGCATTATCACCTATTCACCCCCCTCTAGGTGATTACAGGTGCAAGGTTCTATATCACATTCATAGATGACTTCTCTAGGAGAGTTTTGGTATACTTCTTGAAGTAAAAATCGGAGGTATTTCAAAAGTTCAAAGAGTGAAAAACTATGGTGAAAAATCAGAAAGGGCGAAAGCTGAAAGTCTTGAGGTCGATAATAGAGGCGAGTATACCTCCGCAGAGTTCAAAACTTACTCGATAGGTGAAGCCATCGAACACCAGCTAAGTATTGTAGGGCGATCAAAACAAAGTAGGGTAGCAGAGCACATGAATCACACTTACAGAGCATGTAAGCTGTATGAGGTTACAGGCTGACATGTCGAAGGATTTGTGCAATAGCGGCAAGTCATGCATGCTATCTCGTAAACATGGCCATCATCTACAGTCGTTGATCTTCAGATCCCAGAATAGATATAGCGAGAGAGTCTGTGAATTATTCATCCTTACGAATTTTTGATTGCCCAGTGTAAGTTTGGTTGATTGTCAAAAAAAGAACAAACTAGAGTCCAACGTAGGAAATGCACTTTCATCGGGTTCACCAAAGGAGTCAAGAGTTTTACACTTTAGAATCACGAGACAAGGAGCACTTTTGCTAGCAGAGATGTAGTCTTTGACGAAAAATCAATGTTACAAGAAAAGTCAAAGACAGAGGATAAAGCGTAAGGTGAAGTTCCAGACAGTTTAACAGACACTCAGGTAAGGTGGTGGAGTTCTCAGATGGCCCTAAAAGGCCTGGTGGGTCAGATGAGGACTCTTTCGATTCAGATAGAGACGAGTAGGAGCTACTCGAGAGCAACCTAAACCGTTGAGACGATCAGTCAGAATTTCAGTGTCACCAACAATATATGACTGAAAAGATATAGGTTGCAAATGGGCCTTTCAAAAGAAGGACAATAAGCAGTACAAGGCAAGGTTAGTTATCAAGAGATATGCTGAGAAGGAGGGTATTGACTATAATGAGATCTTCTCTCTTGTAGTCAAGGTTAAAGCTTAGCTTAAAAGAGAATTCGACATGAAAGATTTGGGAGAAAACAAGAAGATCTTAGGTATGAAAATCACTCGAAATAGAGGTTCAGGCAGACTTTGGCTATCCCAGGAGAATTACATTCTCAAGGTGTTGGAAAGATTCAACATGATAGAAGCAGGGCCGATAACTACTCTTTTGGCAGGTCACTTCAAGTTATCCTCCAAACAGTATCCACAATCGCCGGAAGAGATGTTTCGAGTGACATATGCTACTGCGATTAGATCACTCATGTATGTTATGGTTTGCACCAGACCTGATTAGCCTATGTAGTTAGTACAGTAAGTTAGTTTCATGACGAAACCAGGCAAGCAATATTGGGAAGCAGTGAAGTGGGTGCTATGATATCTTCAAGGGACTGCGAGATTAGACTTGAATTTCAGAGATTGAAAATAAGAAAGTTTAGGGCATTACAAGGTTATATTGATGCAGATTATGCAGGAGATTTTGATCAACGAAGATCTATGACGGGTTATGTATTCACAGTAGCTGAATGCACTATTAGTTGGAAGGCAGAGTTGCAAGACACCATGGCACTTTCAATAACAAAGGCGGATTATATGGCTACAGTTGAGGCATCAAAAGAAATTTTGTAGTTGAGAGGATTGGTCGAGATATTTGGCACCATACAAGATTCAGTTCAAGTTTCAGCGTGACAATCAGAGTGCTATTCATCATGCTATGGATCACAGGTGTCAAAAGCTGACAAAGTACATCGATGTGAGGTATCACAAGATACATCAATAGGTCATAGATGACAAGGTGATTGACTTGACGAAGATTAGTACAAAAGGAATCCAGCGGACATGATGACAAAGACCATCCTGGTAGAGTGGTTCAGAGAAATTCTGAACTTCATTCAGATTCTCAAAAGGTAAGATGTAGAGCGGGTTGTTAGAAGGGAGCCATGTGAAGTCACAAAAGGGGGAAGAAAGCACGGTGAATGAAGCGGAGACCAATTTCTACAATGAACATGAGTCAAGATGGAGATTGTTAATGTTTTGAGTGCATCATATTCATTTGAGAAGAAATCAGGTTAAGGTGGAGGAGTTATAAACTTCAAAGATCAAGAACGAATATGCACGGACATGCACGAGGAGTTATGCACAGGATACGTCAACTTATGGTTCACTCAAGCCGACATATGTACATGTTAGTCGACTTATGCCTTGCAATATAGTCGACTAATTTGCAAAAGAGAGTGGTGGATCTCAATTAGTCACTTATGCTTATTATTAGTCAACTACTGAACAGGTTAGTCAACTTACTGGTCATAATAGTTGACTAATCGACGGTTCTGACAGTTTTCTTTTCGGGTTTTGATTCTAGTTAGAGTTGAATTTGAGTTTTCTCTCTCTGAGGCGGTGTTGTTCGTATTGATGGAGTTTATATTGGACTAGGATGATCTTAAGAGTATATAACCCCTTTGGGTGGCCTTTGAAGGTAATCAAGAAAAGATCAGAGTTTTCACTATTGAGAGTCATAAGAGAGAGAATTCTTGTACTTACGTTATTTTCTTCTCTGTTTTCAATTAAATTTCTCCCCTCCTCATGGACGTAGGTACTCTTTTTCGAATCACGTTAAATCTGATATTTTTGTGTTTGTGATGATTAATTTTATTCCTTGATAGCGGTAGATCGCTTCCACGTTTCCATTGCTGAGCCATCTCGATGTCCTCTCTTGTTGTATCGGGCATTTCACAACACATCTCGTCGTCGCTACCTCCCACTTCCTCCTCTTCTGTACATGCCGCACATGCCCCCTCTCCACTTTAGACCTCACCCACAGTCCTCTCCAGACCCAGATTCGCAGAAGAAATTGATCTCGAGCCCGATCCAGTGGCAGACTTGACCCGATTCCTTCTTCATTCGACTCGTTTCTGAACCAGTACCCGACTCGATAGCTCCAAATCCAGATCCACGATAACTCTGTGAGTGTTTTAATTTTTTAATATATTTGATTCATTGAATAATTAAATTTATTTTTGATAATTTATTTACAAGAAGTTTATTTAAATCATTTAAGTAATTTTTTGTATTATAAAAATTGTAAATTTTCATAATTTTGTTTTGTGCAAATATTATGCCTAAATTATCAGTTTGTGTCTGCATCAGACACTGTGAATATATTTATAGGTAAATAGTTATTAATTTCAAAAAATTGAATTGTTTGCATTATTAATTAATTGTTCTTTAGAAAAATATTTAAATATAACTATAAACAGTGAGTGTGTTTAGTTTATTTAATTTTGTAACTTTGGGTATTTGAATTGTTAAGCAGGTTGTGAGTGTTTTAATCGTATTTGAATAAATTATGCTTTATGGTAGTTAATATAATTATTTTATCTATTTATCCAATATTTGTGTTTTATATTTTCAAATAAATTATGCAAGTTGGAATATATATAAATGAAGATATTGGTGAATGTTTTATTCTTTAAATGCATTATGATTTACAAGATTTACATGCAAAATATTTATAATATGAAACAATGAGTGTTATCTTGTTAACTCTATTTAAATAAATTATGCTTATTGTGTTTAATAAAATCATTTATTTATTTAACGTAAGTGTTTTATGTTTTCAATATATTATGCAAATTATAAAATTCCTGAATTAAGACATTAGTGAGTGTTTTTATCATTTTAAAGAAATTATGATTCATTTCGATAAATTAAGTTATATTGTCAATTATTTATTTAATGTTTAGGCTTTGATTTATTAATCAATTTTCTAGTATTATCAAATTACATATTTTCATGATGTAAGTTTATGCAACAGATTAAGTGTTTTGCTCTGAAATTATTCAATTTTGTCTATATAAAACTAGTATGAATATATTTAAATAATTAATTATTGATTTTCAGAAACTGAACTATTAATTGTTTATCCTTATGAAAATACTTAAAAATAAATGTAAACTGTGGAAATTTCCAGAAAAAATTAGATATGGATCTTGAGTTATATATTGACATTATTGTATGATTTGATATATTATACTTGATTATAATGATAATGAATATAGATTATATTACCACGTCACTAGGATAGATATTATCTTACTGTCACACTACCATCATTATGGTTATCGTCCATACCCAGTAACTTAGGTGACATAACCATTAAACAACTTATACGGGAATTAGGAAAATTGATAAGAAGAGATAGTATCAGTATTTTGGGTGGACTTAAGATACATGTTGCGCAGCTGAAAGACAATTATACTGCAGAATTTCAGGGAATGACTGGCATCCCATCTGTTTATATTGTTACTGTTACTGGCTACCTAGCGATAGGGCCTGATTTAGCACCAGAAAACTGGGCCCTGGTCCCTGGTATGTACGACACTCACCTAAAATACAGAATCCGTCTTCATCTGTCATGTCAAATAACATAGGAGCTCAGTTGACATGTATAGTAGGCGTAGTATTGAATTTGTTAACTGCATGTGGCAATTAGAGTTCGATAACATAATTAATAATAGAATTGGATCTTACATATTGCATCGTAAATTGATATGTGCTCACTTGTTATGTGAATGTGTTTGTGTGTGTATAGACAGACATACACACACATAAATACTAGATAACTGACTTCACATATAATTCTATTACAGTATGTTTTTCCTAACAATTTATCTATGCATTGTATTATCATTGCATTTACATTATACTGATTGTTATAATATTATGCTATTAGACATAAAATGATAAAAATCCTGATATATGATTCTATTTTAAATTGGTTACATTGCTATTTAATTACGTATTGCATGTTACTGTGTTTGTAATATAATTGAGATGTACTGTTTATTATGATTTTTACTATATTATCCCCCATTTTACATACTCACTGGGAGTTTTCGTAGTCCCCTAAATTTGCATGTTCAAATCTAGGGGATATTTTATTCTGCTGACTAGGATTGTACGTAATAAGAGGAGCTTGCGGAGCAACAGTAAAAATCTAGAGTTTATTTTTCTTGATCGTCTGGTCCTGGTATTATTCATACCTTCCCCTTATTCTTTTTTAATTTACTTGATTCTCTATAGACATGACTCATTATTTGTTCTATTGATTATTCATGAATAAAGTATCATTGTGTAAAATTTACATGTTATATTGAAGTGGAGATCATGTCACCTTAATTAATTTATATAACTTGCTCAGCTAACATAAGGTTTAGCGTGTATATGTGAGATATTCTCCTAGCATATATATGTCGTCGAATCTCATCACGTGTCGTTTTCGTGTATTTTAGAAAGCGGAGTGTGACACAAGCCCTCTTAAATTGTCCTTTCATCAAGAACTACGGCAAATATTGTGGATTTCCAACTTGGAAAACCCAAGACAAAATCTAAGGCTTTACACTCTCAATACTTCTTGCCATTAGAATAAGACCCATGTGGGCTTGCCTAATATCCTTAGAATAAACAAACTTAAAAAACCCAAAAGAGGGGGAAGAGAGAGAGAGAGAGAGAGAGAGAGAGAGAGAGGGCAAGATGCAAAGAATTATACCGAGCCAGGCGCGAAGTCTGCAACGTAGCTGGGATCATCGTGCCTCGACATGCGAGATCGCATATAAGGGTCGCAAGAGAGATAGAGGTTCTTCAAGAGGACAGCGTTCGTTCCCTCTGGGACATTTAATCGAACAGTTTCAGTGGTGACAATCTCCATGTCGCTCTCTTTTGGGAACCCACTCACATAGTTCTTGAGTATCACCCTCTTGTTGGGCCTCACCTCTCCAACTCCATGCTCACTCGCCATTTTCTCCTCTCCTTCTCTCCTCTCCCTCCCTGTAGAAAATTCTCTGAAGATTTGAGAGAGAGAAGTTGGGAATGGCAATTTTTATATGAAGAAGGGGAGGATCAATTGTTGTCGAGTAGTGAACGACCGAGCGGCCTGGACGAGGCGCAATGGGACAACCCAAGAGGATTAACCCAAATGTCTCACGGAGATTACAAGATACGCTCTTTTTTCTTTTTCTTTTTTTGTTTTTTTTTTTTGTTTTTTTGTCTGTTGTTTCTAGTTCAAATAAGACTGTCGTGCTGGGACTTTTCCCACTTCGCCTGAGGCAAGGGTGTGGTCTTTACGAATAGGACAAATATACACCATATCTTAATTAACACCCTACCACGAAGGGGCGTGGTGATTTGGTTCGGGGTGAAAGTGAGAAAGTGAAAAAGTAGTAATAGTTTTTTTTGAAATTTGAGAATTAGTTTTTCAGTTTTTTTATGTTGTTAGGAAGTGTGATATGAAAAACATTATGTTTTTTCGGTGTTTGGATGGTAATGTGAAAGTGAAAGTGGAAGTGGAAAAGTTGAACACAAAGTTGATCGCAAAATAATATTAAAATAAAAATTAATTAAGAAAAATAAAAATTAGATTGTAATTAGAATGCAAGCGAGATTTATATGATCACAAAATTAACTGTTCTGACCTACAACTTATTACAAATAAGATTTACATAACCACAAGATTAACTGTAGCACCCTAGAAGTGAGGAAGTGATTGTGTAAAAAGGAAAAGATAAAAGAGAAAAGGAACAGGGGTTTTCTTATTTTTCTTTTCCGGTGTTTGGATAGATAGGGAAGTGAGCAATTATACATGCACGTTTCCTTACTCCCGCCCACTTCCTTGCCACCAAACACGCCCGAAGTGAAATCAGAGAGAAACTGTAATGTAATCACTGAAGTTAAGAAAAAGAAATGTTTGAGGGTATAGATGGAGTCTCACTTAGTAAAAAGAGTTGAAGGTTCACTCGAAGAGGATCAAAGCCCCACCCGCCCTTCTTTATTTTGAGGGAATGTAGGAATAGTCCTTACTTTCCGGAAAGGATCAGGCACTTTTTTACTTTATATATTTAATTTTTTAAAAAAAACTGTAGGCATATATCATAGCCTCGTGTGAGAAAGCAAGTTCTCAAGAAGGAAGAATGAAACATCATCAATCCGTACACACGAATCACAATGATTTAGCACTCAGGAACTACTAGTAGCCTTCATACTCTATATGTAGTTAGTGCTTTGGGATAAATATCTAACACAATGATAGCAGATGAATAAAGGAATAAAACAAGCTATGAATCCAATCTAGCGGAAATCAAGAAAATGACGAAATAAAAGAAAGTAAGAATATCATATCTAAATAGGGAGGATTCTGAGTCCTTGTAAAGCATTCGATCTCAACGAACACTTGATCAAAGAAATAAAACATCAATTATCTGAACATGCAAATCCACGGTCGTCAGAAAGTGATCAAATGAGTTGTAAAATCAAAGGGGAAAGTGCATATACATATAATGTGTGAGCATATGAAATGAAACTATAAACTGAAATAAAGCGAAAAAAAATATGCTAAACATAAATGAAAAATAGTAAAGTCAGTCAATGCTATAGTCAAGTGTACAATCAGGTCATGAGTATAGACAGATGTCCAACATAGTATACATGTATTAGGAGAAAACAATCAGTCAGAATACATTATGGACAGTTCATTATTATTTATTGTGTCAGCGAACAACAATTGCCGCATGCAATAGACGCATCCCATACTACGCCTACTACACATATCAATCAGGGTCCTAAGTTATTGAAACTGATCGGTTGGAGATATTGTCTATGCTTTAGGTGGGTCCCGTACATACCCGGGACCACGGCCCAGATGCCTGGCGCTGAACCAGGCCCTACCGCTAGATAGTCAGTAACAGTAATAGTACTCATAATATCACTGAGGAACAATACTCACAGTAGCACTGTGGAACAATAAACAGATGGGATGTCAGTCATCCCCCTGAACTCTGCAGTAGAACCATAAGTCGACTGCGCAACTTGTATCCTAGGTCCACCCAAAATACAAATGCTGTCTCCTCCATCAATTTTTTCAATCACAGTATAAGTTGTACATTTATATTATTATTTAATTCAGTCAAAACAATTAATATCCATATTACCTAGAATGTTGGGACGATACAGTGACAGTAACAGTATAGTATATCAGTAAACAGTATCGTATACACGGCGAACAGTAACGAGAACAGTAAACAATATCAATAACTGTGTATACGATGAACAATAGGACCGTACATGGTGTTATGATCTAACAATACTTTTCCAGTAATTTCGGTAACATGAAACGATACATGTCAAGTTTGAACACAAATCAATTGACAGTCTCCTCTAGAACTGATCAACATCCCATCCACTCATATTAGATATAACAGTAATGAATCCATCAACTCATAGTCTCAATAACAATTACTATGGACATCAAACATTAAATTCAAGTCAAAATATCTGATACAAACAACCATCTCAATGAATCAATAATCAGTCCTCTCATCGCTATCAATCTGTTCTAATCCTCTAAATCACCAATAACTATTATCAACTCTGAATATATAATATGGCTGCTGATATCAATGAAATCACTCCCACAATAATTCTATCTCTATAACTGAATATATCTCCATAACTAAATAACTGAAGTAATCGATAACCAAACACAAAGCACATGATATATCCTTGAGTTCAACTGGATCAATGGATACTAAAATCACCAATGAAGAGTAGAACGTCCTTAAGGTCAGACTTATCCAACAGAAATCTAGATCATAAGTAAAGAGTGTAACATTCTCGATCAACATGAAATCTAGATCATCTCTATATCTAGTAGTCAATATCAATAAGGTCATCAATACTTGGTCAAACTCATCAATGGGAGAATCCATAGATAGTCTAAAAGTCAGTCCCATCATATACATCAGAGTCAAGGGTATCATATTCACACATCTGATCACGATCCAACCATCATCCATCCCATTTACACGTCAATCATGAATCCAACAAAAAGAATATGAAGCTCAGGTTAATTCACACTTTAACTAATTCAATACCAATCTAAGTATCGGTAAATCGGTCTATCGATGAAGCAATATCCTATCTAAGCTATCTTCAAAATCTAAAGGAGTTCGATCAAAATAATCACTAAATAATAGTTGATATATATTTCACATAAAATATGTCATCTATCCTCAAATATGAACTAGACCAGCCAATGCATAGATCGAATCAAGTCTCAGTCTAAGGTATCAATACTAGGCCTAAGCCAACAGGGACGAACTACTAACACATGAAATGATGTTAATAAATACTTAGATCAAAAGTGAATGCTCACTGATATCTAATGAAGTGATACGGATAATCATACTGGTAAAATAAATCAGACAGTCACATGAAATAATGCGAATAGCTATATGAATACTTACTAGCAACAGTAAATAGGAAAATACATAAGAACAAATACTCACATGAAATGATACAGTTTCAGAACCGAATCGTCATCTAGTCTTCACTGCACGAACTGGTACGAATTTCTAGATCATCCCATGGGTCGGTCTTCAAATCTCCAGTGTATCGACTCTACGGGAACACAAATCTTGATCGAGTACGGATCTCGCGAGTGAGTCCATATCGCTGTGACATGCAACCATACACACACATTGATATTCAAACACATACGTACACAATATATACATACCCCACAGCATACACACATATATATACTAATACACACACACACACACACACACATATATACACACATACACACAAACACACACACATAAACATTTATATATATACACACACACACACACACACATATACATATACACATACACACATACACACACACAAACACACATATTCATGTAGACACTTGCATGCACATACCCACGCACGCACACAACAAAACACAGTTATCCATGCACACACTAGCACACCCATTAATACACACACATAGATATATAGACACAGATATATACATACGATCTTACACCCTGGCGCTGAATCAGGACATCCCACAACTTGGTATACCATAAGAAATCCTCCCAAAATACACGACATGCATCATCAGGCAATTACCCCTATTCTCCGGGTTATGGTATTTTTATTAAAAAGTAACAATATAAGTTATTATTAGGAGTAACTGATATCTCCAACTACTGCTGATGTCAATAATAGCTGATAATCTGACAACTAGATAACTGACAATTAATAACTGACATCTGGTGAAGAAAGCTGGAGATATATAGTCACTAGCACAAGTGTATAACTAAAACTGGTAACTGGTATAAATCTCTGACAACTACTATAAACCCTAAACACATCATATGATCAGCAACAAATGGTCTCACTAATAACTGAAAAACTGATAAATCTTATCTGATAACTCTGAAGTAAAAGATCATCGATATCAACTAGATCACTATCACAATATACCTGTATCTCTATAACTAAAAAACTGAATAACTAGGAATAATCATGAAGTACGGAATATTCTCGAGACCAACTAGGTCAATATTAGTCATATCTAAAGAGAGAACATCCTCAAATAACTATAATCTAGAATAGTTTATATCTGATACTGAACATCAACAAGAGATCATCAATACTATAATAAACTAATCAGCGAATAGAATTCAGAGATCCTTACAACCAATAATCTAATATAATTAATCATATCTAAGTATCAATCAAGATCGAATGAAATAATATATATCTCAGATCAATTCTAACTCTAAATAAAACCATATATCGATCCAAACACAAGTAATTCATTATCTTAATAAACTAACATCATATCTAATCTGTCCAATTGAGTTCTCATCAAAATAATCACCAATTAAATATCTATAAACATTTCACATAAAATATAAACCTTTTACCATAATCGCTAACCAATCCAACTCAAGATCAATCCAGTTACTGTCCAACATCCATCATGACTAGTTCCAAATCTGAAGTGGGAGTGATCTACACATGAAATGGTATAAGTCTAATATCTCAATATCAAAATACAAGGTCCATATACATCTGATGCTAAAATATGAACTAATCCAGCTAATCAATAAATTGAATCAAATCACAGTCCAAGGTATTCTAATATTAGGCCTAAGCCAACAGCGATAAACTACCAACACAAGATATGGTGCTGATAAATGCTCCGATCAACTATATAAATAAGGTAAACAATCACTGATGCCTCATGAAATGATACAAGTGATAATACTGGTAAAATATCTCGGACAGTCACATGAAATGATACAGGTAACATAAATATAATACCGACAACGATAAATAAGAAAAATGATACAAGAGCAAATACACACATGAAATGACACAATTTTGGATCCGAATTGCCGTCTGGTCTTCACTGCACAAACAGGTATAGATCTCTAGATCATCCCATGGGTCGGTCTTCGAATCGCTCATGTATCAGTCCGCAGTGAACACGAATCCAGATCGGGTCCAGGTCTCCTGCAATAGGTCCGAATCTCACCAAACGGATCTGAAATGTTGCAACATGCAATCAAACACTCATGGATATATGTACACATAAATACACGCTTACACACGTGTACATGCACATACGTGTACACCCACGTACATAAATATGAATATACACATACATATATATTATGTATACATACCCACACATGCATATACATCATATACACAGATTAACTCACACACATCTACACTCACGCACACACATTCATGCACATGTAATACATACATACATAAATAAATAAATACCATCACACATTAGCATAATTACATACACACCCTCACCCACTCAAAATCATACATACATACACACATATATTCACAATCATGCACATGAATATAAACACACAATCACACAAAAACACACACACGCACACACTCAGTCACATACACAACACACAAGCTATAATTAAACACACATCAAAATAATTACGCACACTACACATTATATATACATGCATACATAATTAAACACCACTCCTCATATATAAATATATTACGCAAATAATGCATGCATGCTTGTTAATTAAAAAGGAGGAGACAGGGAAATCACGCAAGGGCAAGGCTCACGACCATGCGGGGGCTCGACGGGGCCACAACGGAGCTCGCAGAGGCAACGAGGGCTGCCGGAGAGGGGGGAGTCCAAGTGGCTCGCGGAGCTACCGGAGAGCCTCGCATAAAAATTCGGAGATGGACGATAGAGGGGGGAGTTCGGCCATTGGAGTTTGCTGTGGGCTGCAACTCTTAGGCTGTGGTATATGGCCATGGAGGAAAACTTGTTGGTGGTGGATGGCTCATGGAGGTGAGGGGGATAACTCGGTGGCTGTGTAGGAGGCCTGGGGAGTGCAGCAGGATGTTGAAGGCAGGTGCGATGGAGTTGGGTGGAGATGCACAAGGAAGGGGCAACTGTTGTGTAGCCTGAGTGCTCAGGTGCTGGTTGTGAAGGGGGATTTTCCAAGGAGGAGAAGGTGAAAGATGGATCTTCCTTGGGAGGATGGAGGGGAAGGCCTGGGGGCAGCCAGGGTGCTTTGCCATGCACGGCCAGCAGAAGGGAGAAGCTGCACAATTGGTGGAGGTGGAGGCCAAGGGGAGATGGTGGATCACGACGCTGCTCAACCTTAACGAGGAAGAGGAGGGGAGGAGCGCTGGACTGCTGTGTGGATGGAAGGATGGGGCTGGCTAGGGCTTGTCATGGCAAGGGCTTGCGCAGCCAAGGGTTGGGATGCCATGGTGGGCTCCGGGGTTGAATTGGGGGTCCGACCTTGGAGGAGAAGCACACAGAGGAGGGTTGCTCGTCGGCACGCGGAGAAGGAAGAAGGGAAGCGTGGGCATGGTGGCGGTTGTGGTGTGGGAAGGAAGATGAAGATTAGGAAGGGGGATTAGGGTTTAGGTTTAGGTTAAGAATAAGATTATATATAGGGAAAGAATTGGGTTATTGGTAACGGGTTTGGGTCATGGGCTATCATAAAAAGGTAATGGGAATATGGGTATGAATCAAGGGAAAGAAAAAATAGTACAAATAATAATAAATAAATACAAACCATATTAATATTAATAATTAATAATAACACCAAAAATAATTAACCATAATATTAATAAAAGTAATTAGTCATAACTATAATAATAATAACAATAATATATATCAATAATAATTGTAATAATAATTATAATAATTAATAAACATAATGAATAATAAGAATTAACACTAAATATAGTATTTAATAATAATATCAATAATAATTAATTATCAATGACAAAACTTAGGACACATGATATAATAAAAAATAATAATAATTAATCTCAACTAATAATAATTACTACCAAACATTAATAATAATATTAATTAATAATTACAATAACAATAATAATAATAATTAACAATAACCAAAATAATAATGAAAATAATATTAAATAATATTAATAATAATATCTCTAATAATATTAATAAGAAATAATAATATCATAATGAAATAATATTAGCAATGAATAATAAGAATAATAGTAATAAGTAACTAAAAATATTGATAAGAAATAATGGTAATAATATATAAAACTAAAATACCATTTACCATCTTAAAAATAATTTTTATATTTAATAATAATAATAACTATAAATCAAGTTTACAAATAATAATAAAATAACCAGTAAAACAAAATAAATAGTTAAAAAACACAATATTATAATTAGGGATATTACACAATGAAAAGAGAAATAGCACAGTATGTAGCTAATAGTTTAGTATGTCAACAAGTAAAAGCAGAACACCTATGAACAACCGGATATTTACAACCATTGCAATACAGGAATGGAAGTGGGAACATGTAACTATGGATTTTGTTACAACATTACCTCGAAGTCCCAAGAGAAACAATGCAATCTGGGTAATTGTTGATCGACTCACCAAGTCCGCACATTTTATTCCATGTAGAGTTGGACAATCAACAGAAGTTCTGGCAGACAAATATATGAAAGAGATAGTTCGGTTGCATGGAGTTCCAATAAGTATAATATCTGATAAAGACACCAGATTCACATCTCATTTTTAGAGAAGTTTGCAGGAAAGTTTAGGGACAAGATTAAAGTTTAGCACTGCGTACAACCCTGAAAACAGATGGACAATCAGAGAGAACAATTCAAACCCTGGAAGATATGTTGAGCGCTTGTATATTAGACATTAAAGGATCATGAAAGACCATTTGCATTTAGTAAAATTTTCATATAATAATAATTATCAGGCAAGTATTAAGATGACTCCATTTGGACCTCTGTATGGAAGAAAATGCAGATCACCATTGTGTTGGGATGAAGTGGGAGAAAGAAGACATTTAGGACCCGATATAATAGTTCAAACAGTAGATAAATTTAGGCAAGAAAGGGAACAACTTTAGGCAGCGCAAAGTAGACATAAAATTGGTCAGATGTCAGAAGGAGACCATTGGAATTTAATATCGGAGACTATATGTCATTAAATATATCACCGACCAAAAGAGTAATTCAATTTGGTGTTCGAGGAAAATTGAGTCCTACGTATATTGGTCCATTTGAGGTGGTAGAAAGAATAGGAGAAGTAGCTTACAAATTAGCACTGCCAACATCTCTAGAAGAAATTTACAATGTATTTCATGTCTCCCAACTACGAAAGTACATTCCAAACAGCAGTCATATCATAGCTTATTCAGAATTAGACTTGCAACCAGACTTGTCATATGTGGAGCAACCAATAGCTATAATAGATAGAAGGGCGAAAACTTTAAAAAATAAGGTGATTCCATTAGTATTAGTTTCCTGAAACTGACACGATCCAGGAGAGGCTACCTGGGAATGAGAAGATGTTACTGGGGAACGATATCTTTCTCTCTTCACATCTGGATGGTAATTTCCTACTTCTTGTCTATCCATAACATTTTATACGCATCTCTCCCTGCCAAAATTTTGAGGATGAATTTTTTTTGCAAGGGGGGTAGAGTTAATACCCTAAATCCAGAATACGTATTTTTTACGGCTTCTGATACGTTGATAGTAATCACATCATTTCATGTACATTTTTACCTTTGTTTGACATGAAATTTTTGCTCAAGACTCTACACTGGCACTAAATTCTACCCTAGCAATTTCATAATTTTTTTTTAAATAATTATTTAATAAAATATTTTCTTTTTCCTCCTGTTTTCCTTTTTTTTCTTTCTAATTTCAATCCTTTTCAACTTTTTCTCATTTTTATTTTTTTAATATTTTTCTAGGGGACATATACACATAACCTCCTAACAATCTCATATTTTCATTTTTAATTATTTATCTTCTCTTTTTCCTTTTCTTTTCATTTTCTTTTTCTCCAAGTTTCTACACAATTCCATGGCTTCCCATGGAAGCCACCTCCCTAGCTTCTCATGTAATCTTCCCCACTCTCTAGAACACTCTCTCCCTTATCCCCTTCAACCCAAACCCGAATTTACCATATACCCCTCACCAAAACACATCACTCTCTCCAAAATACCCTAAAATCCATTCTAAAAATTCTCTAAAAGTACTATAACACCATGGATGATTTCCTACCACTCAAAAGTGTTTTCTACGCCTCCACAAGCATCCCTAATTTTTCCTAATATTTCCTCTCACTAAAAAACCCCCAAACCCTCGCTTTTCTCACTTCTCTTCACAACTTCTCTCTACATTTTCTCACTCCACACACTCATCCACCATGGTCGGCTACCCACATTAGCCTCCCCTCACTTCCCTCTACATCCTACGATTTTCCATTTTTTCTTATATTTAAATATATCCCAAATAAATTATCCTATCTTCTCCTTAACTTTCTCTCTCCTCATTTCTCTCTCTTCATCACTTCCCTGTTCAGGGCCGCCAGTTATAGGGAGGATCTTCTCCCTCTCCAACACTACCTCCAACTTGCCACACTTCAAAATTCATCTCGTACACAAAGTTACACCACTTTCTCTCTCTTAAAAACATGTTTTTTGATATTTTCTCTCTAAACCCCACATCATACACCCCTCTCTCCCTACAGATTCTGCCATCACTATGTAGTCCCTTCATGTGCACACACTTGCACGTGGAATCAGGTATTTTCTCGATTTTTTTAGGTGAGTACTCTTCCCTTGTTGCATATACACGCATATACACTTGTACACGTATATTTGTGCACGTGCATGCGTATTTCATGTTCTGGGCATTTTTAGAAATTTCCTGTAATTTTTAGAATTTATCTGGGCATTTTTAGGATTTTTGGCATTTTACGAATTTTTTGTATATTTTTAGGATTATTCTATGTATTTAGGAATTTTCTGTGTATTTTTATGAATTTTCTGTATTTTTTAGAATTAATATATATTTTCTAGAATTAAAATGCTTTTTTTTTTGAAATTATCTGTATTATAGGACTAACAGTGATGCAAGCTGTAGGAGAAGACACTCGGGGTAAACTTCCCTTTAAAGGTTAGTTGTCTCGGGAGACCCCTCCCGGTTATCTAAGGGCAACAGGCCAACGCCGCTGCCCACTGCCATTAGGGTTTTGAGGTAGACGGATAAGGGGGTTCTATGCCTCGAATGCTCTTTCTGTTCTGGAATATCATCCTAGAGACCGCTTTGCAAGTCACCCATTACCTTTGGGTTTCGTGATAACTCGGGGCAGAAGATACCCAGCTCAGGAGCACAATATAGAGCTTGTGATTATGTTTGTGATTATTATGTTATCTATTGCCTGTGTGTGATGCTAACATCTTCTGCAGGTACACATACTGCCCTCGGCACAGCCTCCGGGTTTAACCAACCTCTTTGAGGTTTTTAACGGCTTAGTTCCGTTTAACGACTCTGTTGTTTATATCACTACCGCCTGGTGAGCGGGACCAAGTGCCCAACGCTTTATCACTAGACACGCCTAGGCGAAACTCTGCCAGATTTTAGACACGTATTTTAAGATCGAGTTATTCCTAAGTTCCCTTTTGCATTTCGGTGTATAAACATTGTACGCTAATTTAACCCCAGCACTGCTTGCTCCGCTTGATTGTGCACATCACTTTACTACTGCTTGTATCTTATCTTACTGGCTGTGAAGAGTATGAAATACTTGTTTTGATCTATTCCTGATATCATGTATATGATTTGTCTATTGCCTGATTTTAGATACTGTAAATATCAGATATCGAATACTGGATATGATATTGACACCTGACATCGACATGACATTAACATCTCATATACTGACTACAGAACATATACTGATTACTAAATGGTACATGAACTCCTAATTTATTACATTATACTGATTCCAGACTTGGTACCGTAACCCCTGACTGAATATAATACTTGAAACATGATTATCGCTTTACGAGGAATTACTATTGAATTCTGATACATGATACTCTTGTTACTACTTTGGTATGTGGAATAAAGTGCCACATCACACGTCCTTGGGATGGGGGCCACCTCTTGAATCCTAAGCGGCCATCTCTAGAATCTTACATCTCCCCTGTTACTGTTTTACCTGTAAATCAATATTGTGACGCTCAGTTGGAAATAATCTTGAATATATATATATATATATATATATATATATATATATATAATATATATATATATATATATATATATATATATATATATATATATATATAAGATACAACTTACATTGGGGCAGAGGAAGCTTATGGCTTTCACTATGTGTACGTGTTTATAGCGGTTTGCGCAACTTCTATTCTAGATCCACCTGAGGCCACAGGGGACCGGGTGGCGGTGAACTGGCACTTCTATCTTGACTCCATTCCTGTTTACGGGCATACAAATAAGACCCTTCGGCTTAGCGGCCGGTTCTGGGGGCCAGACCCAGATACTCCTGAGGCCGTTGTCCCGGGTATGCACAAGGCCCACTATAAACATGGTTCATTGACTGTTCCATCAGTTTTCAATAACCAACCTCGCTGTACTGTGATGTGGATGTATGTCAACTAGGACGCTGGAGCATGTACCTAAACATCCGAGTAGGATGAGTCCTATAAAGAATAATAATAATAATGCGACTGACATGGCCCCAGTTCTAGTCATACTGACTCTATCTATATGACGACACCATTGTAAAGATATCTCTGACATACTAATCCTATGAATGCAGTAATTAAGTATATATTATTAGTTTTGCATTAATCATACTAGAATAATTGTGATAACTGCATATTGATTGCAAATTATCATGTTTTAGTATATTCATATTTCATTCTACACGCCACTTGGTATTCTTTTATGTTTTCGTTGGGTTGCATTCTGACAACCCTGGATCTATTTGTCCAGATCCCAAAATTTGGAGCGAGGAGGATCCCACTCTAGTAGATTAGACTTATCTTGAAGAACATGCGGCGCTTCAATAGTTATCCTTGCCACATAGACACTTCCAACCTACGAGTCTTTTTAGTTGCAGTTCCAGCTTGTGAGCTCTTTTTCAGCTTTTTATTTCATCTGTAAATCCATTGGTGTATCAGGAGCATGTACAAACTTTTGGAAGATAAAGACATGTATTGTAAAATAATTATATGCTTGTATTGTAAATATTGGAATGTATAGTAATGTCATGCTTCTGTACTCTAATTTCTATATTGTGTTGATGTTTAATATGTATATGTACGGGTATTATACTCAGCATATATACATTGCAGTAGCGTTTTCATGCTTGGTGGGGGCGGGATGTTACAAAACGCTCCCCTAATTCAATCAAATAGCCACAAAAACGCGGCTAGATCTGGCCATAGGCCAAGATCAAGGGGCGCTTATCTGTTAACTTGTCTTCTATCTTTCTATTAACTTGAATTTTGAATCTCTGCTCTGAAATTGACGATCTATTCTTTTATCCTCAGCAAATCTGATAGTCTTCAAAAAATCTATTTTTTCTTGAATTTGGATGATATTATCTCATCTGATATACCCGGTCTTCAGATAAGATGGCCTTTAGAACCTCTAGATTTAAATTCATCCCCTTTCTTTTGAACTTTTGAATTTAATTGGATAAATCTATCAATCTATCTCTTCTCTTCCTTAATTACACTACACGCCACTAAGCATTAATTAGCAGGGTTTTATTTAAATACAAATGCAGAAATGTGACATATATGATATGTAAACATGTAATGCACGTGTACGATTATTGGTGGTGGCTGGCCAAGGGGCGGTGGTGGTGTTGGTGCTGCATCGTCAGACAAGGAGGGGAGGAGAGTAGGGAAGAGAAAGTGAGAGTAAGAGATTGAGAGAATCAGAGGGGGGATTAATGGGGATAGAGATGGAGTGTGAGAGAGAGAGGGTCAGTGAGAGTTGTTGAGATGGGGATGGGGTTTGCAAGAAGAAGGGAGGCAGGTCGGCTGGGGTGGTACCGTGGGTACGGGCGCATAGAGAAGCCAGAGAAGGAAGGAAAAAAAAAAGAAGGAAAGGAAGGAAAGAAAGAAAAGAAAAAAGAAAAGGAAGGAAAAGGGAAAAAAGAAAAGAAAAGGAAAAGAGGGACAAAAAAAGAAAATTGGAAACTCAAGAAAAATAGTGGAGAAGGGAAAAGAAAGGGAAAAAGAAGAAGAAGAAGAAAATAATAATAATATTTTATTTGGGTAAACTTTGACTAATTCAGAACAATCTCCAAAAATTTTCTAAAATAGAAAATATTACTCTGAGAAACATTTGAAATTAGATTTAAGGAATTCAATCCCGTTCGTAAATTAAAAATTCTGGAATCGATCGACAACACTGGTCGACACTGAATTTAGGAGATTTTGCGAAATAATTTAGAAAATTTTGAAAAATCCAAAAAATTAAAAATTAATATCTGAAACTAAAATGGGTTTAATCTAACTACCAGGATGATCAAATCTAACTAACAGGATGATTAAATCAAGTAGTAACACTGTATAAAAAAAGGGATTGGGTCCGGGATTCAAACTCGGCTTGGCTCTAAGTCTACAAAATATGGGTCCGATACCAAATAATTAAAAAAATAATAAATAAAGATAAATAGAGAGAAAAAAATACGAGCGAAAAATTGGGACACGTATTCGGGTACGTATCCCGGGATCGGGGTGTTACACCCAACAGGACAAGCCGCACGTAGTTCAATCAACAAGCTCCACCGAGCTCAATCAACAGAAATCAAATATGCAGCAAAAAACCCAACTGGTTGAGTCATATGAACCTCTTTACAAGTACCGTCATGGAGAGCAGTAGCCTTCAATTTGAGCTTGTCTAACTTGCCAATTTGAGATTTAAGTTTCTTTACCTACTTTCATAGATTAAATTTGGTTTCCTTCTCTGTAACCAATTCAACCTGTTCAGTATCCATCAGGCTATATGATCTTCACACGGTATCACATCCGGTGAGATCTCAACTGATACTAAACAACTGGAGATGGTGGAGTAGCATCAACTTTCACCCGCTGTGATACATCCTTGATCTTCAACCTCTCCACTTACTGAGAGTGGTAGACTTTAACAATGAAGTCTCATTAAATATGACATGCTTTCTTAACATAATATTTTTGTTTTTGAGGTTCTATAGCTTGTATCCTTTCATATTCCTCTTGACACCCAAAAACACAAACTTTTTTGCTCGCGGATTTAACTGCCAACTTTGATACTGAAGTAGGCCGGACATCTAAATTCCCCAACAAACCATAATCATGAGCAGCTCTACTTGACCAAATATCTAAAAGAGTTTTACCTCCTATCGCAGTCGATGACAATCTATTTATGAGATGGCTAGCATATTCCAACACCTCAGCCCAAAATGACTTGTCTAATTGTGCATTAGACAATAAACACCGAACATTCTCTAGTAAGAAAAGGTTCATCACCATAGTCACCCTATGTTTTCTAATTGTGAAACGAATACCAATTCCATTGTTCTATCCAAATTGTAGGAATTGATCCTTGTACACTCTAACATTATCAATTTGGAGCACCTGAATCTCCTACCACTCTGTTTCTCTATCATATTCTTCCACTTCACTAATATATCTAGGACTTCAAATCTTTGTCCCATGGTGTACACCCAATAATGTCTAGATAAGTCATTAACAAAAGAGACAAAGTATCGATGGACTTTAAGTGATGCAGTCTTGGTAGGATCCCAAATATCTACGTGAACACAATCAAGAAGGCCTTCTGAGCGATGAGTTGAGGTGCTAAATATCACCTTCGTCTTCTTGTCCAGAATACCATGTCCACCAATTTGCAATTTGCAGGTAGATACACCTTCCAATAATCTTTGCTTTGCAAATGCTTCCAAGGAGTTCAAACCAACTTGTCCGAGCCTCATATGTCATAACTGCTAGAGTCGTCTTTTAAATATTTTGCAACTGTCAAATTGTCAGCAACTACCTTCAAATAGTACAAGTTATTGCGTCGAATGCCCTTCAGAACTACTAATGAGCCATTGGATATCTTGAGAACGCCTTCTCCAAGAGTCCCTCCTGTGCCTCCAAAGCTCCAGCTGAAATCAAATTCTTATGCAGCTGAGGTACATACCTTACATCTTTCAGCCTTCTTATCATCCCTTCAAACAACTTGACGCGAACTGTACCCATCCCTTCAATCTGGCATATGTCTCCATTGTTGAATGTCATCAAGCCTGTTTCTAGTTTTTCAACACTAGCAAACCACTCCTATTTGAGACAAACGTGATAGGTAGCATCCATATTCAAAATCCACTCGGATTCCTCACTAATAGGGGTGATGGAAAGTGAATAATCAGATGAGTCAGAATCATTACTGTGATGCCCCGATCCCGCGGGTACGGAGACGTTACTGCGACGTATATACGCAGGTCAGAAATACCCTCACGTATATACGCTAAGTATCAGTACAGGCAAGAATCAGAGTACGGAAGCATAGTGGTAACGTACAATCCAGCAATAATAACACCAGTACACAGTTATCACAAGGCATGATATAATATCTCAAAAATATATGATCACTAAGAAGCACAAAAGCAGAATGTACAATATGAAATACAAGAAAGTACTCACGAGTAGCAAGATGAGAATCTCGCGAGCCGATCGAGGAGAGGCTGGAAGGAGGGTTTTATCTAGCTCTGCTGAGAGCTCTCTTCTACCTTCGCCAGAAGTTCCTCCCAGCTCCTCTATGAGCTCAACGCAACGACTCTGTTGTGGGTCCTTTATAGTCATTTTGACTAATCAAATCTCCAGATGAAATCAAATCTCCAGATGAGATCATGTTGATTGAAATCAAATTTGGCAGTTGCCTGGCATGATCTTTTGACTCTCCCAATCAGGTAAGAAGATCAGGGGAGATCTCTTAATTAACTAGAGAAGATCAAGGGAGTATCCCTCATTTAGCGGAGCGAATCAAGGGATTGGCGCTACATGTTATTCTTAGTTTCACAGAAGCTGTTTCTAACCTCGCAACAAGGCTACTTTCCGGATGCGAAATAGATTGATTCAATCTGTTTTCAGATTTAGAAGGCAATTATACCCCTGTTCCCCCTATAAATAGCCTACCAAAGGCACACGGGAAGGGGGGACGGGCAAGGATAGAGAGGAGATCAGCTTGAGAAGTAGAATTCCTAACAAGAGGGCTCTACCGATCCTCTGTTCTCCAATTCCCTAAACCAGGTGAGAAGGGAGTCCTATTAGGAGGCAGTTCGATCGTCTGACCAATCCATCGTTAAAGAGATAAAGTAATCGCGCGTTAATTGTAGGATCGTTGAGATAAGGACTAATTGCGGAATTATCTCTTGTAGGCAACTATAGATCTGAAATAACTCAAGTCAACACAAATCTAAAACTAGAAGGATTAGCGTTAAGTAAATAAACAAAATAAATAACTTGCATGTAAAGGAAAACAAATCTCAGAAATTGACAAACACAAATAAAGAGATTTATCCTGGTTCGGTCCTTGTGACCTACATCCAGTCCCCAAGCCACCCGCTTGAGATTTTTCTTTAACCTTGATCTTGCCACCCAAAATCAATACAACATGTACACCACTTGTCGAATCCCCTTCGCCAACTGTGTACACCTTCTCTTCCACCAAGAGAACACCTTTTACCTTTGTACAACTGCCTCTACAACCAAGAATCCTCCTGTGTACAATGGTCACCTTGTACAACTTGCCTCTTCAACCAAGAAGCCTCCCGTGTACAATGAACACTTTGAGAATTACAACTCTTTTCCTATAGCCTTGATACTGAATGTGTATGTGGACAAGGTACAGTATAGGAAACAAAAACTTCAGAGAATCTTCCCAATAGGAATTGGCTTTTGGTGAAGACTGAAGTTAGGAAAACAGTTTTCAGATTTTCAGATTTTGACTTTTGGAAAACTGATGGAAAATCTTGGTAATTGGCCTTTGGTATAACTTCCCTATTTATAGCTGAAGACTAGGGTTAGTTAGGGAGTTAATAGGTGCAATTTGAATCAAAGGAACGTTGAAAACAGTTGCACAAAAGACCAACAGTCAGAAACTGTCTAACAGTCAGAACTGCCTATTAGTCGACTTGCCCATAGAGTTAGTCGACTAACCTAGGCAAAATTCCTTCTATTAGTCGACTATGTTTGGCTATTAGTCGACTATGTCAGTGGCCGTTGGAAGAACAGTTTCAGAATAACTACTTCAAGTCGACTGCAACTATCAATTAGTCGACTTGACCAGGGATTAGTCGACTAGGGGACTTGGATTAGTCGACTAAGTCTGATGCCAGAGAACAAACAGAGAGTTGGGTCAATTTTTGACACAGTATTAGTCGACTTGGGTTTGGATTAAGTCGACTATACATATGATTAGTCGACTATGTTGGAATGTAAGTCGACTAACAAGATATGATTTGTGTGTGCATGTCAAGGCTTTTTACATGCTACTTCATATTTACAATCCACATCATATCAACTCTCTTGGCACATCTTGATCATGTAGGACTCTTGATTCGTCATGTGTTAGAGCTTCAAATGAATTTGATCTTCACGAACGTCTTCATCGAAATAGGTTCCAACATTCTCTCCCTTTTGATGACGACGCTTTGTGTGCACAAGTCCTCCCCCTGCAGAAAATATGTTATCTTTTCCTCCCCTGCAGAAATGAGTTATAACAGATAGAGAAATATTTTGTTCTCCCCCTGCAACAAATATATTAGTACATATATACATAGTTGATCTTTATCAATTTTTTTATATGGTACCTGCAAGATAAACGTTAGTTGGTACCAAATATAAAAGATCATATCTAACCTTTAGGACTCCAAATCTATTTAGAATTTGGTTTCCACCTGTTAGTATATACATAATTGCAAGAATCACATATATCATGCATGTATGAAGCAATATATGTATTTTTATCATAAACATTTAAGTTCTTTGGAATCCATATAAACTTACTTTTCTTAGTCTTACTTTTTACAAAATAACTATATGGATGATTATAACATGAAGATTTTACAATAAAACCAATAACATGATTATCATGTGACAAATTCTGAAAAGATAATAGATCATTTAATTTTTCTTTTCCTTTATTAAACTTAGTCACATTTTGCATAAGATCTTCATATTTCTTTTTGAAAACTAACATGTCTTTATCTAATATAGAAATTCTATCATTCAAAGACTTAGTTTCCATTTTCAGAAAAATGTTTTCTTTTATAAACTTCTCATTTTCAGTTTTCAAGAATGAAATGACATTTTCAGTTTCATCTTGTTGAGAATTTATAGAAGAACATTGTAATGCATAAACAGAATTTTCCTGTAAAAGTTTCTCATTTTCTTTTAACAAAAATCTGTTTTTCAGTTTTTCATTTTTCAGATTCATAAATAACTCATTAAATGCATCAGAGAGTTCAGAAAACGATACCTCTTCATCTTCTATGGCCATGTAACATAAGTTAACATGTTCAGTGGATTCTTCTTCATCAGAAGATGAGGAATCACTATATTCTGAAGATGCTTTGTAGTTCTTCTTCTTTCTGAACTTCTTACTCTTGTACTTATCTTTCTTCTTGAGCAAAGGGCAATCCATCTTCATATGTCCTGGTTTATCACAATTAAAACACTTGAATTTACCTTGCTTAAGAAATTTCATGAACTTCTTTGAGAGCATTGCCATCTCCTCTTCGTCATCATTGTCCGTGTCGGAAGATGCATGGAAGGCGAGTTCTTTCTTCATTGAACGGTGTTGTCGTTCGTCCTTCTTCCTTTCTTCTAACTGCACTTCATATGCCATTAGATTACCGATTAGGTTTTCTAATGTCATAGTTGAGAGATCATTCGCCTCTTCAATGGCGGTTGTCTTCTTCTCCTATTCTGGTGTGAGTGCACGAAGGATCTTACGAACTCTTTCAACTTGGGTGTAGTCCTTTCCAAGGGATGCAAGAGTATTGGTGATGTCGGTGAATCTTGTAACCATCTCGGATATGGTTTCATTCTCCTCCATTTTGAATAACTCAAACCTGTGGACAAGAACAGATATTTTGGATTCCTTAACTTTATTAGTGCCTTCATGTGTTACCTGAAGAGTATGCCATATTTGATATGCAGAAGTTGCTGTTGAAACAAGGTTGAACTCTTCTTTGGTTAGGGCACAGAACAAGGCATTCATTGCTTTTGCGTCAAGGTTTGCGTTCTTCTTTTGATCTTCACTCCAAGCGTTGTAGTTGGTTGTGGGCTTGGTGTACGATGCTTCTACGATGTTCCAAAGGTCGTAGTTGAGTGACTGCAAGTATATCTTCATTCTACACTTCCAATAGTTGTAGTTGGTTCCGTCAAATAGCGGTGGACGTTGTGTAGAATGTCCTTCTTTGAATTGGGATGATGAGAACTCCGTTGCCATCTTTGTTGTTGACTTGTATCCGCCCTGATATCAAATGTAGGATCAGAGCGTGTACTCCGGTTGATGAAGTAGAAATGTAGATGCCGGTTGATGACCCTCGCTCTGATACCAAATGTAGGAATTGGTATGGTTGTTGCCTGTTGATGAACTTGGCTCTCCCCTGCTCTGATACCAAATGTAGGATCGTTGAGATAAGGACTAATTGCGCAATTATCTCTTGTAGGCAACTATAGATCTGAAATAACTCAAGTCAACACAAATCTAAAACTAGAAGGATTAGCGTTAAGTAAATAAACAAAATAAATAACTTGTATGTAAAGGAAAACAAATCTCAGAAATTGACAAACGCAAACAAAGAGATTTATCCTGGTTCGGTCCTTGTGACCTACATCCAGTCCCCAAGCCACCCGCTTGAGATTTTCCTTTAACCTTGATCTTGCCACCTAAAATCAACACAACATGTACACCACTTGTCGAATCCCCTTCGCCAAATGTGTACACCTTCTCTTCCACCAAGAGAACACCTTTTACCTTTGTACAACTGCCTCTACAACCAAGAATCCTCCCGTGTACAATGGTCACCTTGTACAACTTGCCTCTTCAACCAAGAAGCCTCCCGTGTACAATGAACACTTTGAGAATTACAACTCTTTTCCTATAGCCTTGATACTGAATGTGTATGTGGACAAGGTACAGTATAGGAAACAAAAACTTCAGAGAATCTTCACAATAGGAATTGGCTTTTGGTGAAGACTGAAGTTAGGAAAACAGTTTTCAGATTTTCAGATTTTGACTTTTGGAAAACTGATGGAAAATCTTGGTAATTGGCCTTTGGTATAACTTCCCTATTTATAGCTGAAGACTAGGGTTAGTTAGGGAGTTAATAGGTGCAATTTGAATCAAAGGAACGTTGAAAACAGTTGCACAAAAGACCAACAGTCAGAAACTGTCTAACAGTCAGAACTGCCTATTAGTCGACTTGCCCATAGAGTTAGTCGACTAACCTAGGCAAAATTCCTTCTATTAGTCGACTATGTTTGGCTATTAGTCGACTATGTCAGTGGCCGTTGGAAGAACAGTTTCAGAATAACTACTTCAAGTCGACTGCAACTATCAATTAGTCGACTTGACCAGGGATTAGTCGACTAGGGGACTTGGATTAGTCGACTAAGTCTGATGCCAGAGAACAAACAGAGAGTTGGGTCTATTTTTGACACAGTATTAGTCGACTTGGGTTTGGATTAAGTCGACTATACATATGATTAGTCGACTATGTTGGAATGTAAGTCGACTAACAAGATATGATTTGTGTGTGCATGTCAAGGCTTTTACATGCTACTTCATATTTACAATCCACATCATATCAACTCTCCTTGGCACATCTTGATCATGTAGGACTCTTGATTCGTCATGTGTTAGAGCTTCAAATGAATTTGATCTTCACGAACGTCTTCATCGAAATAGGTTCCAACATTAATCAGATTCCTACCGGCACACTTCCCCAGAAATCTCAGAGGAGATCTACCTGTAATTTTTCTTCTAAATTACTTGTAATTTAGCTCCACGACCCTTTTTTCTGTAAGTTTTCCCCTTTGCAAAAATCAATGGAAAACAAGATGGCGACTCCATTGGGGATTTCAGTCTTCTGGCGCAACAAGGAGACAGTGTCGCAATGCGATGGTCAGAATCCTGAGCCCGTTACTTTCAAAAACTTGGTTGTTCATTTCGATCAAGGAAAATTTGAGGAACTACTCTCTGGAGGTAGTCCAATGCTCCACGTACGGAAGCATAAGAAGGTCTCAATGGACAAGGTTTCGGAGCAGAACCAGCCCTAGCTGGGCAAGTTACTGGACGAACCTCCTCCCAACTCCTCTCAGCCTCGCGCGAGGCTAGCCAGGTTCCCTGCGAACCTAAATCTCCTCTCTCAAAGCAGATATGGAGGCGTAGCTACGCCACAGGCTCGCCTGTCACGCGAAGACGAAGGCAAAATGCCTGCCTGCTTCGCTGATGTCATTAGCCGCGAGGCTAGAATGACAACTATGCCTTCGCCTAATTCAGGAGCAGTAACACTCGTGCCAACCTCGTTCTCATGAGCGAAGCTACTGATGGCATGGGGAACACAGCGCCAGTACCTCAGGGTACGCGCGGGATTCCCAGCCGCCAGGCTGAAACTGAAGCACCTAGCAGTGCTAACCACCTTCGCAACAAAGTGGCAAACAAAGCACCACGGTGTGCTTCGCTCCCCGACTCCTCAAGCGTTAAGTTCGCTCTTCGCAGCGGGAGCTAAGGGATCATCCCTGGGTGCTGATAGCGGTGCTTATGCAGCTTCAGCGCCTAAGGGTGCTACCAGAGCTCTCAGCCGCGAAGCTAGAACTAAAACACTATTGAGTGCCAATCACCTCTGCGGTGATGAAAAGAACGAGGCATCGTCCCGTGCTTTGCTTCCAAAACCTGCGGATGCCAAGTTCGCCCCTCACAAAGTTATAAGCAAGAAGGTGGTGTCAAAATTACTTGAACAGATCAATGCGCGATCTACCCAAGTCTCTGCGCTGAGTCGCTTAAGCTCGGCTAGATCTGACTTGTGAGAGTTCTTAACGAATAAACGGAAGTCGAAATTACTCCAGACTTCTCCCTCCTGTTATCAACAAGTGGGATGTCAATTGGTGACAGTCCACTCGGTCCATTGCCGGCTAGGACCAATCCCCGTCACTCCTCCAAACCGACAGTCAGTCTTTCATCGACTATCGGTGTAGGCTCCTGTGAAGCATCGCAAAAGGGGCGTATCGCGAAATCTACCAGATCTGCCCTCTGCATCCGTCAGTATGATCGGAAGGGGACGGGAACCACATAGAGGCAGATGAGCGCCGCGTAGTGCTAACTCTCCTCCCTTCAGTTCTCCAGATCCGGATTATAGTCCGGGCCTTGGCCAAGTCTTGATCCACGAAGAAGGTGTCTTCTGAAACACCAGATCTAGGGTCACAATACCCTACAGTTACGAGCAGCCATCCTCCTCAACCACAATAACCTCACCAGAACCAATGAGAAGATTATTTCAATAGTCTGATGAGGAGGACGAAGACAGTGGGTATGCCTTTTTGGCAACAGTCAGCTCGATACGAATAGATAGAATGTCGGTGCATATGGCTGATAATGGTAATGATGACCTCCGTCATCGGTTGGAAGCTCAAGAGCAAACCTCCAAGGCTCAGCAAGAAGTCTTAGACAACATTCAACAGATGCTTGCCCAACTCCTCACAACAGGAATAATAATGACACCGGGAGTAATCACAATGAGGAAGAACATCATAACGATGAACAACCCAAAACTGAGAAGTCAAAGGGAAGTTCTTCTATAGATGTTGAAATTCTTAAAGGCATCCAAGCTCAGATCGCATCCTTAGCCCAGAGAGATGAACTAAAGAAAGTAGGGGCAGTCCGTCCTTACCCTTTGGAATGGGATTCAGTACCATACCCACCAAAGTTTAAGCCACCAACGTTACATACGTATGATCGTAAAAGCTCGCCAAACCAGCACATCTATTACTTCCGATCTCAGACCGGTAACGTTATAGATAACGATGCTATTATGGCCAGACTGTTCATTGGCACCTTGAAGGGAGTAGCATTTGACTGGTTCTGAAGCCTTCCTTTGGGCTCTATCAATTCCTGGATCGACCTAGAAACTCGATTTCTTTCTCGTTTCTACGAGGACAATACCGAGGTAACCATGGACAAACTCCTCTCTACCGTACAGAAGAAGGGCGAATCTGTCTACGACTACATTGAACGGTTTAAAAACTTATCTCTGATGTCCCTAGCAGGGATGCCATTGCCCATGTTCTTACAGACATACAAGCATAACTTCCTGGACCAACTAGAGATTCGTATGGGAGCTGTCAAAGCCCATACCTGAAAGGAACTAGTCGAGCAAGCTGAGATAGCCGAAAAGTCAGCTAAAAAGTTCGAGCCATCTACCCCTAAAGGCAAATGGGCTATGAATAATAAAGGGCGCGGCGACATGGTGTAGTCTTCCCAAGCCAAAGGGAAAGAGACTATGTCCGTTGAATTGTCAGGGACGTTCATTCGAAGCCCAAAAAGAGCGGCATCAATAATCAGGAGTTTAAGTTTCCTTTGAAATAGTACTCCTTCAAAGACGAGCAGGTGGTTGCAATATTCCATTTACTCCACAAAGGGAATAAATTGAAGCTGTCGGATGCTCGACGCCACAATGAAGTGGGACGCACGAACGATCCTAACTATTGCCTCTTTCATAGGATGGTTCATCATCCTACTAATAGGTGCTTTGTCCTCAAGGACAAAATTCAAGTTTTAATCGATGCCGGATTTCTGACTTTGAAATCAGAACAAAAGAAAGTCACTGCAAACATGGTGACCCTCGAGTTCGGCAAAACCCCAAAAGTTACAGTTCCTGATGGGACCTTCCCTATCCCCCAAGCACGGCTAGAAGTAAAGCATCCCTCAGCTAAAACTTAAGAGATGAAGGGTCTTGCTCCCTTGACATTAGAAACAGGGAAAATCATTTAGATACACCCAGACCTTACCCAAGACGAACAATGGGATTCGAAGAAATCCAAGTCAAAAGGCAAATCTTGCAATGTTATCTCTGTCTTGCTAGATGAAGGCAATTTGACATCAGCTTCTCTTAGTGATTCTGAGGGAGAAAGGCACGCTTGCACAGCACAAGCCGATGTATCTCAGCTGACAGGCACTCGATCTGAAAAATCATACTTAAAACAATATGAAAGGGTTACTGATGAGACATCACAGCAGACGACGTTAGTACAAATACCAATACCAGCTCCGATCCCGACGATTGGAAAAGAAAAGTAGAAAAAAGTCCGGTTTAACCATATCCTGAAGAAGCCTTCAGGACTAAGACTTAACATGCCTTTTCGCTTTGACATATTGGCCCAGCTGGCTAATATCCCAGCTCGTATCACCATACACGAGCTCCTTCGTCTCTCAAAAGAAACAAGAGAAGCACATAGGGATGCACTGGCTAACTCAGAATCATTCCTACATATATGCCAGAAATTCCTAGGGGTGACACTCAGCCCTCTTGCTCTGAATGTCATCATGTACAATCAAAAGTACATGCTATTACTTTCACAGCTAAGGATATGCTTCTCAAGGATAATAAGCACGATCGACCTTTGTACTACACCAGATACATCAGTTCGATATGCATTGAAAGGGTACAGGTTGATCCTGGGTCTGCACTCAGCATCATCCCCAAAAGACTCTTCTACTTTCTCGGCATACCACTGTATAGGTTGTCTGCAACCACTACGACGATATACAATTTTAATGCAGAGAGTAGTCACCCACTTGGAAAGATTCGACTCCGTTGCCGAATCGGGAGCCTGAAATCAGAAGTGACGTGCTACGTCATTGACGCTGACACATCATACAACCTGTTACTAGGACGACCCTAAATCCACGCTAACTGGATTGTTCCCTCTACTCTGCACCAGTGCTTCAAATATGTTAAAGATGATGTAACAGTACGAACTCTCTTTGAGAAACAACCATTCAAAGGGGTGGAAAACTATTTTACTAATGCTCTCCTATATCAGGCAGTCAGTGAAACATCAAAAGAATCATTGCCTGACAACGAGATAGTGGCAATGAAGCAGATTCAGAGTCTGAAAGTGACACGCCAGCTACTTTGGTCAGTGAACCAGTTATAGCGTGTTTTAATAATCCTCAATGTAATACTCTTTCTGAAGATGAGGACGAATGGGTAATTGATGACAATATTCCTTTGATTATCCTGTGAGTGTCGAATTGTTTAAATCTGTTACAGATAGCTCTCTGCACATGCCCTTGCATAAACCAAGTACATCAAGTACATCTGTGGAATGTATAGAAGGATCCGTTTTAGTGGTTCCTCTATCCAAAAAGGGTCCATCACCAATAATGTTCGGTAGAGCCTAACTGCAAAGGTCTACAGCCATAGATTCGAGTTCAGACTCAGACATCCCACAAATTTTCCATTATGCACGATCAACACAGCATATGATGAGGAAAATGGGATACAGCCTGCAGCGTGGGAATAGCCTGATTTTAAAAAGGAAGACATTTTCTGCGTAACTTCGTGCCAAGAGGGAAACTGATAAATTACTATGATAACACACGTAGGAGGTTGGGATACGTTACACCTCCACCACCTACAACGGTTCAATCCAAAGATGACAAACCAATCCCATCACGCTCTGCATCTTCCTCCGAATGGGAGTCCAATGTCAGTGTGGGGACGATGTTCGAGGAGCTCACCGTTAATATAACTTCAAGTAGCCAATTGGAGCCAGCAGAAGCCACTGATGTTGAACTATGGACCCAACAATGGGATTTTCAGTGAGAAAAGTGATTCGAACAACGCAAAACTACCTACTGAGGACAAAGTGATCCAGGTTAACTGGGTAGTCAAGATCACCCTAAACCCATCTTTAAAAGTGAAAGCTTATCACTTACGGAAAGAGAAAATTGATGGTACTCGTAAAGGAGTATATAGATGTCTTTGCATGAAACTACGAAGACATGTCCGGACTTGATTGTTTGACACGGAGAGGGGTTGGCTGGTGTAACGTTTCCTGGAATCAGATGGAAAAGATTACAGCCGGCTTAATCTTCCGGTTACAAGGGAGGGGGAATATTGAATCTTGAATTCCCCCTTTGTTTAGTGCTGGGTTCTTCGTGTGGCGGTGGAGAGTGAATCTTGTTCTCCGTTGACCGGATGACTGTTCGGACCGTCGGGGATCTTCTCTTCGGTCGGTAGAGGGAGTAACTCAGCTCCGTCTACCAAAACTCTAGAAGAGGAGGTAGGCGAAGAGCGGCTAGTACTCAGTAAGCTCGCTGAAGGGTTTTCTCTCTCTCTGTCGGTGATCTCTCTTTTGCCCGATAATTGTCGACCTTAATTGTCGTCGTTCATCGTCCTCCCTTCAATAGTGACGGGACTATTTATAGGGTTTTTAGGGGGTGATCGTGCCCCCTAAAAGTGCTCCACGATGAGGGCCAACTTCCCCGCTACATGGGCGGTGGATGGCGCCATAATCGGGGTAGTTGCAACCGAGACGTGGGTGTCGAGCCGACGCGTCTTGATGCTGAGACGCGGGCTTCGGGCCGACGCGCCTTGATGCTGAGACGCGGGCTTCGGGCCGACGCGCCTTGATGCTGAGACGCGGGCTTCGGGCTGACGCGCCTTGATGCTGAGACGCGGGCTTCGGGCTGACGCGCCTTGATTGTCACATTTTAGCCTTGCGCCTGGATCTTGGATCTCTGTGTTTTGGTGGCTTGTCTTGGTGATTTTTAGACAGCCTACAGAACCCCCTCCAAAGTTTTCGACATTCCGCAGTTAACTGGGACGGATTTCGAAATACTTTGGACTTTAGCTGAGTTCGCCTTCATGACTAGACTGTTGATGCTCCGGGTTTAATCTTATCTGGAGTTGGTCTTCGTGAGTGTACTGTTAAACTCTTTGAAGCCCCCAGAGTTGATCATGTTGAGTGTTTAGATGCACAGTCTAAACCTCCCCGATTGCTTTTAGTCTGTCACTGGCGCGCTTTAAGCTAGGAGTGGTTGGTCGTCTGCTTGCGTCAGTGTACTGTTGAACTGATTTTGCAGAAGCAGGAGGCCAAACGCAGGTTCTTTTTCAAAAAGCAGAGATGGTACTGCTGTAAAGGCGCGATTTGCGTCCTTTGGCAATGGAGACGCGACTGATCTTCAGAAGGCAGACGCGATATTTGGCCAGACTGGAAGGACGCGAATTTCTTAGAGAGACGCGACCTTCCGAATGCATTCATGGAGAGGCTGACGTGGCATGTCCATCGAGGAGGTGCGTTCTTTGGGCGCGAATTCTGTGCCATGTCATGATTACGCCGCCAGCTGGCCTAGGGAACCGGCGAAATTTCGCCTTTTGGCGCGCGGATTTCCTGGTTCATTAAATGAACTGCTCCACGTGTCGACTGCTGATTCGTGGCGGGGTTGCGACGCATGATCTTCTCCGTTCAGAAATGATTTGGTTACACGCGTCAAGCGGCGACTCGCTGCAGCGTCTACCGGGCCATGCGCCGCGTATCTTCGCGAATCCCTGTGCCTATAAAAGGCAACAGTTGGAGAGATGCATCTTCTTCTCCGAACGCACTCGCTGAGAAAAAGAATTTCCTTCTTTGTTCATCTTCGAAGTTGTTCATCTCCTTGCTCGGATTTCTGAACATCAATGGCACCCAAGGCTAAGCCAACTGCATCGTCCTCAAAGGCGACCGTCGCCGAGGCCCAGAGGGGCGGCTCCTCCTCTGCACAGGACGTCGTTCTCCCAGGTCTCCAAGGTAAAGGCCTCTTAGGCGGAAGTTTCGCCATTAAAGAAAGTTCAAAGAACTTTTAAGAACCCTTAACACGTGATTTTCAGATCGTGTTTGATTCCCAGACGCAGTCTTTGGGATGATCACCGAGGCGCGGGTTTGGACCCTCGCGCCCTTGAGTCCTGCGCTTCAGATTCTTCACTTAGAATATTTTCTATTTGTGAAGGGTTCAGACGCGGACTTAGTTTACAGAACGCGGATTTGATCCTTGCGTTCTGTTTCATCAACTGCTGATTTTGATGAATCTGGCACCCGAGTCCAAGTACTTCGACATCTGGGGATGTGAAAGGAAGGGGGTTACCCTCCTTAACTTCTGGCGATTATGGTAGTGGAAAGGTTAAGGTGGATAACTCCCTTCTTTTCGCACCCCAGAAGTGTCATCAAGGAGAATGTTGTGGAGACGCCGATCCCATAGGTCTGGACGCGGATTTGATAATTCCTGCGTCCAGTGCCTCTTCTGCGTGGATGCGCAGGTCTGGACGCGGATTTTATAACTCCTGCGTCCAGTGTCTCTTCTGCGTTGATGCGCAGGTCTGGACGCGGATTTTATAACTCCTGCGTCCAGTCTCTTCTGCGTTCGGATTGTGAACTCTTAGCATTTTTTTCTATGCTTTTGATAGAGTATCTAACTAAGTGTCCTTTTCTTTTTGCAGCGCCACGCCCTGCTACTTCACTCGCCAAGAAGTGCCACTTTGGTCATGTAGGTGGTGCTGACCGGGATTTGACTTTTGTATTGCAAAGGACTGTTCCTGTGACTGCTGACAAATCACCGGATCGCAGAGAGAGGCTCTCAAATGTTGACATGAGAACTCTTCGGGTGTTTATGACTGATGCAGCATTCGCGACAGATGCTGGCATCAAGCTGGAGAAGCCTGCCTTCTTCTTCGGAGATCGTATCCACGATGGCGGCCATAGCGTATATGACGGGACTTACAAATGGCTCCGTCAGATAAAGGGTGGAAGATTCTTTCTTCCAGACATGGAGAGGATGTTCCCGCTGTCCTACTTCCAGCATATGTCCGTCCCTAGGAAGATGGAATGGGACCTTGCTCGATATGTTCCCGAGGTCACTCTCGGTGATTTGGGCTCCCACAAAGTATACCGTCATGATAGCCATGACAGGTCAGTTATCGGCCTTTTCCCTGGATCGCGCAGGACTGAGGTTCCAGCTGGGGAGATACCACAACTTGGCACTACCTTCCTCAACGCCTTCATGGAGGCGGAGGGTGACTACCCAGTTGGGTTCCGTGCGCCGGGGTGGGTCCGTTCCACGGAGAACTATTGGTGGGGCAGGATGGTCGGCTTTGTCCTTACCGAGCTCGGGGGCCTGCTAAAGCGCGTGGGACTATACTCGGCAGTCAGGGCCGTGCAGTGGGGGATCCCTCAAAGCTCTCAGAACTTCTTCGGGATTCTAGAGCGTTATAATCCTTCGACGGGGACGTTCTTCACTCCGGTCGGAGAGATGGGCCTTGCTCTGCACGAGCTGCACGAGGTCTCGGGGCTGTCGACAGGGGATATTCCCTATGAGGAATATGTCCCGACCGCTGTGGAGCTTCGCTATGTGAAGGAGGAGTTTCCCCTCATATATGAGACCTACTGGGAAGTGCTATGTCACTTCCACATTTGCGGCCAGATAACCAAATGGCGGTCGCAGGGAGTCAAGCAACTGTCTTGGGCCAGTTACTTGTTCAATAATGTCAACACCAAAGACCATCGGATAACCCGATTGGATCCCAGCTCTGACAGGGAGATCGAAGACAGGATCGACCAGGCTCCGAACAGCTTCTACACCACGGAGTCGAACGAGGACGGTTTCGACCCTGACTTGGTTTTTGAAAGCTTTCACCATCAAGCCCGGACTCCTATCTCCGATCGGGCGCTGTTGGCGGGCTTTCTGATGCTGTGGCTGAAGCGCTGTGTGGTGCCCACACTGCCGCATGAAGTCATTGTTGCTGACGTGGTGTACCCGGCGGTGCTCCTGGCTCATGGGAACCCCATAGCCCTTCTCCCGGCCGTGGCGGCTGGTATTCAGAGCGGGCTGCGGGCGCTCACTAAGAGTTTCTGCGAGCCACCAAAAACTGCAGACTCCGAGGGAAAGCCGTATGTTGACTCAGAGGGGAGTCCGACGGTGAAGCGTCCCAACCCTCGTGTCGAGCTGCCTTACACGTACCTTATTGCTTGGTACGTGATGCATTGCCCTTCTTTGATGACGGCAGCGCGTTGGAGGGAGAATTCTGTCCCTTTCGTACAGCGGTTGGAGGGTTCAAAATGGCGTGATCCTTACATATATTACGTCCGGAAGTGCCTTTCAGACCCTGCCAACTACCAGCTCAATCGCTGCCTCCTCCAGATCCCTGATGCATCTTTCGGGGATCTACTTGTTGATTCTGTTGGCCCAGATGACTTCACGAGGTTATCCGCGGGGGCCTTCTGGTGGTTGCTAAATATCCGGCCCGGATATGTGCTTTTCCGGCAGGGGACGTCATGTACCATTGAGCCGTACATGCCGAGTCGCTTCGCTCGACAGTTCGGCTATGATCAGCTCTATGTCGGGAACCCCAATGCTAGGCTTGCCTTCGAAGGGAACCTGTTCGAGGGTGCTCGGGCCTGGTACTATAGTGTGGCTGGAGGGACGGGAGTATCTTTTCGTCTACCTCTCGAGGGGCCCAAGTGCCGTACGAGTTTCAGCTTCTGTACTTGGTACTCTCAAGCCATCCAAACGCCAGACTTTTTCCCGGCGTCTTCATGCATTGAGAGCATCAATGCAAGTCTCGAGGCCAGGGCTGATTCTAGTAAACCGACGAAACTCGTAGAACAGTACCTGAAGGCCCAAAAGGAGGTCGGGCGAAGATCGAGGAGGGAGCCCCCAGCAGTGAGGGCGGAGCCGCGACCGGCAAGGGCAGAGCCACCAGCGACAAGGGTGGAGCCACCAGCCAGGAGGGAGGAGCCGCGGGCCAGGAGGTCTAAGCAGTTGGCGAGCAAGCATCATCGACGCTCTGCTTCTATCGCTGAGCCTGCCCCAAGAAGGCTCGGAGGGATTTGACGGCTGAAGTCTCTCAATCCAGAGACATCTCTGCTGGAGTCGAGGCTCCTCCTGAAGACGTCCCTGTTAGGGTTGAGGAACCGTCGGAAGATGAAGATTTCCCCACCCTAGTCCGTGCTCCTAGGTCGCGCAGCAAGACCGTGGAGGAAGGGGAGCTTGTTGAAGAGTCCACCGCCGCCGAAGATGACAAGTCACTGGAGGTTGACATAATGACTGGAGGGGATGTTGAGATTGCAGGCCTCTCAGTTCAACCCGAGCCTTCTTCTGCTCATGATGGGAGAGACGAGGCACAGCAGCCGGGGTCTCCTAGCATCTTCATTTCCAGTCTTAGGGCAGTCGACCCTAGTCCTACCACTGGGGTGATTGGAGGTAAGGCTCCTGTTGCGGAGCTTCCTCGCGTTGCGCTGTCGTCTTCTTCGTTATCGGGGGAAAGCGACTTCGAAGACGAGACCGACTATGGCGATGAACCCGCTCTTCCTGATCAGAGCAAATTCTTCCACATCTCGGAGGAGGAAATACATGAGGGTGAGCCATCGACTGCACCATCGCTGGCGATTATCCCTACTGAAGGTATTCTTTCCATCTTCTGTCTAATTTTCTCTTTGCATATTGAAGAGGATGTTCTAACATTCTTCTTTTATGCTGCAGGGCCAACCGAAGATGCTGAGGCTACAACCTCCTCGCGTATCGAGGAGATGGTGAAAGAGTTGACCCGGCCCGAGGGGATTGAGGTCTCGGCTGCTGAGATACCCTCAAAGGGGGCAGCTGTTGAAACTGGGGAGCCTTCCACTCTGCCAGAAGAGGAAGTAGCCACTGAGGCTGAGGAGGCTCTCACTCTGCCAGGCGAGGAGGTTACTGCTGAAGCCGAGGAGACTTCCGCTCCGCAGGATTTGACGTCTCCGGACCTCCAACCTGGTAAGGCAGCTCTGATGCTTTAAATGTTTAGCTCTTCTATCATTATGGCTAACATCGCGATAACTTGCAGAGAGGACCGAGGGGGTTCAGGTGGAGGGTCCGATGGTTGGCACCCTTCCAGAAGGCCATACAGCTCAGGTCTCGGTGAAGGTTTCTGAGGAGGTCGTGCTTACTACTCCCTCATTGGTCGTGGAGGCTCCTGCAGAGGTAGTACCTCCGGAAGCGTCAGCGGCCGGTCCAGCTCTTGCTGTCTCGTCGGCCAGCACGACTCTTGTGCGAGAAGATCCGCCTTATATCCCCTATCCTGTGATAGAAAAGGGGTCGGGAAGCTTCCTAGGTGGTGAAGACATGGGGGAACTGGCACGTCAGATGGTGCAGCAATTCTTCGCTTCGATGGGATCATGTATTGATCTCATCTTACGTGGAAACAGCTCGTTCCAATTTGCCCAGACGCTTCTTAAAAATCTGGTCGTGAACGTCGAATTAACCGGAGGCCCTTCACTTGCCAAGGCGTGTCTACGGGTGGTAGAGCAACTGGGAGACTACCTGCAGGAGCTGGAGTCTTTGGAAGATGCTGGCTCTTTTAGTGAGGCCCAGGCCACCCTGACTAGGCTCCTAGCTGCTCAAGAACGAGAGCGACAGGAAGCGGAGGCACAAATCGCTGCAGAGATCCGCAATCTCGAATATTCCCAGGCTGAATGTCAGAAACTAGCTGGCGATTCAAGGGAATCCGAGCTTGTCATGCAGAGCACAGAGCAAGTCATCATCAGGGCTCGGGACACCATTGCCAAGGCAGAAGTGGTGCTTGCGCTCAACGAGGAAAAGCTTGCTATCATCAAGAAGCAGCTAGAGGAGCAACAAGCTGCTAGGGCGCGAGCTGAAGAGAGTCTGTCTCTACATTCTTCCAGGGTGGAATCTCTGCGAGCGCAGCTGGCCGCAAGAAATTTCTTATCCGAAGAGGAGCTGTGGGACCGGGCTATTATGGAAGCTGAAAGGACGCGCCAACACGAGATTCACCGCCTTAGGGAACAAATCCGTACCTTGGCGAACCAGGACATTTAGCCTTCTTTTCTTTCCCCCTTTTTTGTAAAGAAGAGGACACTCTGTTTAGAGTGTTTGTATCCACTTTTACTGTTTATAATAAAAGTTTGAAAAATTTTGCTCCATCTTCTTTGCTCAGCTGTAGGCGAATCCAACTCTTTGGTAACTGGCACTTAGGTAAGACTAAGTCCTGAAACGCGGCCTTGACTCTGAGTCTTCTTAATGAGACGCGACATTGATCCATAAAGTGAGACGCGGTCGTCAGTCCACAGGAACTTAGATTTACTAAGTCCTTTTGATGAGACGCAGCATCAATCTCAGAGTGATACGCGGTCTTCTTGATGAGACGCAGCTTTGATCCATAAAGTGAGACGCGGTCGTCAGTCCATGGAGTGAGACGCAGCGTCAATCACAGAGTGAAACGCGGTCTTCTTGATGAGACGCAGCATTGATCCATAAAGTGAGACGCGGTCGTCAGTCCATGGAGTGAGACGCAGCGTCAATCACAGAGTGAAACGCGGTTGCTAAGAAAGACGCGGATCGATCAGACACGGGATACGCAGCCTCGAGCGACTTTCCCATCTGCGTTCAATGCAGCATGACTTTAAAAGATTTCTAGGAGATCTTTGAACGTCAAGTCTTCACCGTCGATTGGGGTTCCGGGTCATCCGTTGCTTCCCAAGACAGTTATCCACGCGTCAGCCTCTTATTGGGTTCAGGCGTTAATGCTCTTGCATGCAGAACCGACGCTGGCGGTTGAAAAACCGGCGCATTTTGACGGTTTCCAAAGCAGCGCTCCACGCGTCCGTTTTTGATTGGGCTTTGACAGTTGTGCGCGACGGTTCTGATTGATGCCCCATTAATGACAGTTATTAGGGACTGCCTATAAATAGAGTGCACCCTCTTCCTTTTTAACAATCCAACTTAGACTGTTTTCATTTGTTTTGCTCCGAGAGAAGTCTCGCCTTGAATTATCTTTCAGAGAACCGTCTTCATGGATGAAGGTGACCCCATGGATGAAGATGACCCAGAGCTCTCATGCCTCTGTTTGGTCTCTTCAGAAGGAATCCTCTCTCATGTCATCCTGCGCACCCGCGTTTGGATGCAAAAAGAGGTCAACTCTGGACAGAGGTTTCTGCTGGTATGTCACCCCGATGATGTCCATAGCCTGTATTTTGGCATAGGCATCCGAATGAAATTCTGGTGCATTCCTATTCTGGAATTTGTGCTGGTGACTTGAACTTTTCTGAACGCGGGCTCTTGACGCTGGCTTTGCTCATGGCTATTGCCTTGGCGCGTTTCAGATCTGAATCTTGCAACTCCTGTTCACCCAACAGAGAGATGGCAATTTTCGGCGTTTGAAGTTTTTCGCGTCTAGTACATTAGACGCGGGTGCAAACTGAGACCGCGTTTGAATCCTGGGCGTGGCACAGTTTTGACTCGCGTCTGTTTCTGCTGACGCGGTGGTTTGACTGTGCAGATCATTTCCGCGTCTGAAGTCTTCAATGACTGCCGCGTCTGTTACTTAGTTTTCTTTGTTAAAGTATACTAAGTTCCAGATTTTCTGATTCTCTTATTTGTTCTTTGCAGGTTCGCTGGTCTCCTGGAAGAGTGCTTCAACCGGCGAGCTTGCTCAATGTTCGTTTGTAAGAGAGTAAATTATGGTCCTCGTCGTTTGTAAGAGAGTAAATTATATCTCTGACGAGGACCCAAATCTCGCCAAGGTCTCTTCAGATCTCCTGCACCACTCTTGCCTGATGGCAAGAGATGGTCAGGTCAAGTATGACGGCGAGGAGGTTCCGGCGGTTGCGGTGGCGGAGAGGATCCTCTTCCTCTCCCATCCCAGAAGTAACATCAAGGACAGTCCATGTCCTTTGGATGGCCTGCTGGGAAAGATCAACTCTTGAACGAAGGGTTGCAGGCTCTTCTGTTGCCACCGGACCTCAAGAACACCATTGCTCCTGGCTTAGTCAGCTAGGGCGCTTTCGAAGTTGGCGTCGTGCATCAAAGTGCAAACGGTTCCAACAGTCGCCACAATTCGGCACTTCTCCAGACATCATGCACTTAGGATCAGATACGGCTTCAAGGAGTGAGTACGGCCTCAGAGAGAGAGAGGGACTTCTTTGTACTCCTTAATTGTAACACTCAATCTTATTGTATAAGAGAGCGTTTTGTAACACTTTCATGTGTTTGGATATGAATAAAAGTGACACTTTTCTTTTTGCCTCTTTCTGTTGTCTTGAATGTTTTGTTTTAGAAGCAAAAGAATGATTTTGGTGGACCCGCCACTTTATAAAAGAAAGTGACAGGGGGAATGCGTACTCCCAGAGAAGGTGAACTTTTGTCAAGTGTCTAGGATTGACTTGATTCAAGGTCAGCTGGGGAATTTGATAAAACATTGTCAGCGGTGTAATGTTAACCTAACAATGTCTTTAGGTGGACCTGTTATTCTGTTGAAGAGAATAACAAGTGAAACTAGACCCGCGAGGAATCTAGTAAAGCTTTTACCGTTAGAGGTGTGATATTAACTTAACGGGTTGGAGATAGTCTTGTCAAAAGTGTGGTGTTAACTCGACAAGGATGTGAGTCAGAGGTGTGATATTAACTTAACTCAGAATGTCATTGTCATAGGTGTAATGTTTAACTTAACAGTGAGGTAATGCTAGAGGTGTGATGTTGAACTTAGCATAGGTCATCTCGGCTTAGACGAGGAAGTCGAGGAACGGTCATGGCCATAGGTGTACTGTTGAACTTAGCGATGACTCGGATGCTAGAAGTGTAGTGTTAACTTGGCATCGTCCATTTCAGCTTCGATACGGAAGTCTGAAGAAAGGTGACTATCAGAGGTGTGATATTAACTTGACAGGCACTCGATGTACTGTTTAGAGGTGTAATGTTAACTTAAACAGTAGTTTGTCAGAGGTGTAATGTTAACTTGACAAGAATTGGCTCGTGATAAGAGCAATTTGAGGACCTGTCATTCTATTGATGAGAATTGACAAGTGGAATTTGAAATGCCAGAGGTATAGTGTTAACTTGGCAAATTTGAGAGTTTGTTACTCTATGCAGAGTTAACAAGCAAAGTTTATACCCGACAAAGGGTATTCATTACCAGAGGTATAGTGTTAACGTAGTAATGATTGCACTTTGTGGTCCTACCATTCTATGGACGAGAATTGGTAAGGGATTTTGGAGGAAAGAGTGGACTCGAGTCCACTTAGGATTTTTAGCAAACCCTCAGCTATCAACGGATTTGACATGCCTTTACCAACTACCGTTTGAGTTGGGCTAGCCATGCTATTCCCCTCAGCATGATGAGTTGTCGAAGACTTATGTTGGGCTTAAAGGCCAACATTTTCCTCTATCCTTGGCCGTCGAGGGCACCGGATCAAATGGGAACGTGTCCCTTAGGATTTTTAGCAAATCCTCAGCTGTCAACGGGTTTGACATGCCTTTACCAACTACCGTTTGAGTTGGGCTAGCCATGCTATTCCCCTCAGCATGGTGAGTTGTCGAGGACTTATGTTGGGCTTAAAGGCCAACATTTTCCTCTATCCTTAGCCGTCGAGGGCGTCGGATGTTTGATCAGAGGTGTACTTTTAACTTGATCGGAAGAAGAGTACTATTAAGGATAGTACTTCTTCAAGAATTTGCCATTGATCGGCATCATGAGTGTATCGTCATTTGAAGTTATGAGGCGATATGATCCATTTGAGTAGACTGACTCTACTACAAATGGTCCTTCCCATTTGGGCTGAAATTTTCCTTTTGTCTTGTGCGTCATGACCATGGGTCTTCGGACAGCTAAGACAAGGTCGCCTTTCTTGAAAGTTCTCGCTTTGACTTTCTTGTTGAAGGCTCTGGTGATACGAGCTTGGTAAAGCTCGATTTGTTGTTGGGCCTGCAAACGCTTGTCGTCTAAGGCTTCCAACTCCTGGAGTCGCTGCTGATGCTTCTCCTCAGTTGTCATTTCGCTGTCAAGGCGACGCGTAGAGAGGGAATTTGTATTTCCAATGGAAGGACGGCTTCGCATCCGTATACCAAGGAAAATGGCGTGGCTTTAGTTGGGGTTCGCACCGTTGTGCGGTAGGCCCATAAGCATTCACCCAGCTTGTCGTCCCAGTCTCGTTGACTTTTTGAGATGAACTTTTTGAGAAGCTTGCCAATAGTCTTGTTGAAGGCTTCTGCAAGACCGTTAGCAGCAGGATAGTATGCCGTTGAAGACACACTCTGGATTCTGAACTTCGCGCAGAATCTCTGGAAAGCCTGGCTGATGAACTGGGGTCCATTGTCATGGATGATACGCCGAGGCACACCGAAGCGGTAAATAACGTGATGTTTCACGAACTTGATCACGTTAGAAGATTTCACCTCTTTCAAAGGGATAGCTTCGGCCCACTTTGAGAAGTAATCGGTTATCGCTAGAATGAACCGATGTCCTTTCGATGATGGTGGGCTGATAGGGCCAACTACGTCCATCCCCCACATTTCAAACGGCCAAGTAGAGGTCGTAGAGTGGAGGTACCCTGGTGCTTGATGGATGAAATCGCCGTGTATTTGGCAGGCATAACATCTCTTAGCATAAGTGACAGCATCGGCAATCATCTTGGGCCAATAGTAACCCATCCTTTGGAGTCGATGTGCCAATTTCGGGCCAGGTTGATGAGCTCCACAAGTACCATCGTGGGCTTCTTTCAATACTCCTTGGGCTTCTTTTGATGAGAGGCATCGGAGCAGGATCCCGTCATGCGATCGACGATACAATGTTCGCGAAATCGCATTATAGTAGAATTTGGGGGCTTTCCTCCGAATGGCGGCCGCCTCCTTGGTGTCTTCGGGCAGAATGCCGTGTAAGACAAAATCAATGTAGGGGAATCGCCAGTCTTTAAGCCCTGAAGCGGTCGACACTTCAAGTGTTTCTTTACCGCGATGATCTTCCGCTGACCCCGGGTAGTCTCCGAGGGGAATTTTTGGACAGTATAGGTTGTGGCTATAGACGAATACTTTCTCCATTGCTCCAGCTGGAAGAGCTAAGGAAGCAGCGAGGGATGCGAGTGCATCCGCATGTGCATTTTGCCTGCGCGGTACATGGTCGATGTAGAAGTTTGAAAACCTTTCGGCCATGTGAATTGTCGCGTTGTAGTAGGGTACTAGATCTTCATGTCTGGCCTCGTACTCTCCGCGAACTTGGCTGACGATGAGTTTAGAGTCACCGTAAGCCTCGAGATTTTTAACGCCAATCTCATCGGCGAATTGCATCCCAATCAATAGAGCATTGTATTCCGCCACATTGTTGGAACAAGGCTCCGTTAACGAGACAGCTCGGGGGATCACATAATTTTGTGGGGAGACAAGTACTACTCCTACCCCCGCTACTATGTGTCCCTTCGGGCTTGTCCTTGATGCACCGTCGAAGAAAAGTTGCCACACTTGACTTTCGAACGATGTCTGAGTCAGGCAGACTTCGGCGGCCTCGTCTGGGAGATCCTCATAGAGTTTGGCTGCCCTCGGATCGGGGTGTTCAGCTAAGAAGTCCGCCACCGCTTGCCCTTAATAGCCTTTTGTGGCAGAAAATGCATCTCATATTGTGATAGCAATATGGCCCATTTTGCCAGCCGGCCATTTAGTGAAGAAGGCTTTGTCATAAGTAACCTCAGAGGGTTGACTTTTGATATGACATTTATAGTCTGGCCTACCAGATAGTGTCGCATTTTCTGAATGGCGAACACTAATGCCAAACATTCCTTCTCGATCGGGTTGTACCGATGTTCGGCTCCGATCATTGTTCTACTCAGATAGTAGATTGCCTGTTCTCATCCTTGTTCATCATTTGAGCTAGTAGAGCTCCCAAGGAATGATCCATTGCTCGGACGTACACCAGGAAAGGCTTTCCGGACACCGGAGCTGCAAGGACTGGTGGTTGGGTGAGGTAGTGTTTGATCTCCTCAAACGCTTTTTGACAAGCGTCGTCCCAAATGAATGAAACACCTTTTTCATCAGTTTGGCGAAGGGTTGGCATCTCCCGGAAAGGTTTGATATGAACCTGCGGATGTACGCCAATCGTCCTTGTAATCCCCTGAGCTCCTTGAGGCTTCTGGGGGGTTGCATCTCTTGGATAGCGCGGACTTTCTCTGGATCCAAATAGATTCCTGTGGAAGTCACAACAAATCCTAGGAATTTGCCACTGGCTACCCCCAGGAAGGATTTGGTGGGGTTCATCTTCAATTGATGAGCCCGCATGATGTCGAAGACCACCTTCAGGTCTGCTATGTGATCACCTTTAGTGCGACTCTTCACCGCGATGTCATCGACATAGCATTCCACCGTTTTCCGCATTTGCTGATGGAAAATGGCGTTCATGGCCCTTTGGTATGTTGCCCCTGCATTTTTCAGTCCGAAGGGCATGACGGTGTAACAATATACCCCTAGAGGAGTCCTGAAAGAGGTATGCTTTTCGTCATCGGGATACATCTTGATTTGATTGTATCCTGAGAACCCGTCCATAAAGGACATTCGCTCGAATCCACAAGTATTGTCAATCATGACATCTGTGATTGGCAATGGGAATTCGTCTTTGGGGCAGGCCTCGTTTAGATCACGGAAGTCGATGCAGATCCGGATCTTCCCGTTCTTCTTGGCGACGGGGACGATGTTGGCTACCCAGTCGAGATGTTGTTCTTCCCGGATGAAGCCAGAATCGATGAGCTTTCTGACTTCTGATTGAATTGCCTCCATTATCTCTGGACGGAACCGTCGCTGCTGTTGTTTAACAGGCTTCATGTCCGGATTGATGTTGAGGCGATGCATAGCCACTTGAGGATCAAGTCCAGGCATGTCCTCATAATTCCAGGCGAAGACATCTATATACTCTTGTACAAGAGATATTAGATCCTTCTTCTCTGGAGGCGACAGGCCGTCACTTATGAAGATGGGCTTGGGGTTGGTCTCATCTCCTAGGTTGATCTGAACAACCTTGTCATCTGTGGGTGGCTCACGCTGTTCAAAGCGGATATCCCAAAGAGCATTCAAATGTTTGATCCAAGGATCTGTATCAGGTTGGATCATTTCTTCAACTTCATCTTCCAGATGGCCTGTTGAAACCATGTTTACTGAAAGCCCTTTGAAGATGTTGCCGACACTGACATCTGATTCCCATGATGACGTGTCTGAAGAGCAATCGTTGCTCGACGATTCTTGAGAATCAGAGGCTGATGGGACCGGAGTTGATACATAGCCCAACCCCCTGCGCGTCCGATGATAATAATCGGGGGCCTTCCCTTTTGGCACAAAGGATCGAAGTAGCGTCCTCCTTCCTTTGCCGAAGTTCAACCCGGGCTTGTTGGTTATATCGTACCCCATTTGCTTCATCATTCTGAGTGCTTTCGATTCATAATGGTCGAGCTGAGGGGATTCCTCCTCGCTTTCCGATTCTTCGCGGGGCATTGGTTCAGACGAGATTCGCCCAAAAAGTATTGGTCTTTGGCCTTTTCGTCTTGCCGGAACCAAGAATATAGATTCCTGCGCATCGCCATTATCCTGGTATGTCCCGAAAGATGATTTTACTGGTACATGCAATGATGTCAAAGCATCCATTGCCGACCAGATGTCATCGTCTACGTCGGTAGTAGTATCCGACGGTATTGAATCGGATGCACACGCAGAAAAATATTCAAAGTCTAGATTCTCATTAATATACCAACCGCCTGCATCGTCGGTGGTATTATCAACATCGAGCTTATTAGTGCTCTTTACAAGTGGTTTTAACTCCCACAGGCACTTTTCTTGCTCGGGCTCAGTGTCAGCCTCATTACCAGAGTCTGGCGCCTCCAGTTGCGGGGTTTCGTCTACCGGATCCTGATATAAAAGGGAATCCGTGAAATAATTCTCGACTCCCTTGAACGGATACCTTTCGGCAACCAACGTTTGCACCTTCCCACTCGCGTCAATGTATTTCATGACTTGGTGAAGAGTGGAGGGAACGATGGAGTTGCGGTGGATCCATGGTCGTCCTAGCAGCAGATTGTAGGAAGTGTCGGCGTCGATGACATAGCATGTCACCTCCGACTTGAGGCTCCCAATCTGGCACTTGAGCTTGATCTTCCCCATTGGACGGGTGCCGTTGGCATTGAACCCGTAGATGGTCGTCTGTGTAGGGCTCAGACGGTGAGTAGGGATGCCGAGGTGTTGCATGACTCGGCGGGGCATAATGCTCAATGCGGACCCTGGATCTACCTGAATGCGGTTCACCTCAGATGATCCGATGTACCTGTGAAGTACAGGGGTCGATCGTGTTTCCCTTTCACCTGCATATCATCTGCCGTGAAGGTGATGCAGGGGGCATTCTGGGAAGTGTGGAGGCAGTCCTCTACATCTTCCTCCTTCGGCACCTGGGTCACGAAGGCCTCAGCATTCGCCAGAGCTTCTTGCAGAGCCTCTCTGGTTGACTTTGATAGCCTCAGGAGTTCATACAAGGTGATGCGTGCCGGGATGTTGGCTAGTTGAGCCAAGACATCGAAGTGGTAAGGTGTCGAGGATCCTTCCGCTGCACCTTTTGGAAGGGCTCGAGAGAATATAGTCTCCTTCTGCTTTGCCACAGGTGGCTTTGCGGAGGGCTTGGCTGATTCTACGGCTGGTTGCGGAGAAGCCGCTGCCGTCTCGCCGTACTGCTTCAAGTATGCCTGTCCTGAACGGGTCCCCGCCATCGGTTGGCTGGGCTCTGCGGCCAGGACTATTGTTTCCTCTTCTGAATCAGTCAGCGAGGGAACATCATCCTCTGCTTCTCGGGAGGAAGCACATACCACATGGCAGGACGAAGCTTTTGCCTTGCCTTTGTACTTCCTGTTGGTTACAGTAGTCCATTGTTGTTCATCGATGAGGTCAGGGTGGACCCACATGGTTTCCCCCTGAGGTGTAGGGACGGCTACCAAGCCCTTCTCCTGCTGCTGGTGAGGGTCTGTGTTGACCACTCTTAATTCTCCTCTTGGAATAGGAGTTACCCCCGCAGGCGTTGGAGGTTGTCTCCCGAACTGGAGAACCGACGTTACATTGGCCGTGACCTTCTTCTGCTCTGGTCGGAGCTTGAGCACCTCCGCGTCAATCAAAGCCTGAAGAATGTCCTTGAAGACGTAGCAGCTTTTGGTAGGATGTCCCAACATCCTGTGGTACATGCAGTAGTTGGGATTGTCGGTCTTGCCGACTTCCTCCGGGCGTCTAATTTCAGGGAGTTTCAGTCGATTGCTCTTGTTGAGTAGCTTGAAGAGCGAATCGACGTGTTCCTCCTTGAAGGAATATTGCTTGTTGGGGCGTGGCTGGCTTGAAGAGCCACTTGCCCTGCCTGTTTGAGGTTTGGTGGGAGATTTGGTCTCCGTCGCCAAATTATCCTTCCGCTTCGTCTGGAGGGAGGTGTCTGGTGCCGGTGCACGCCTTGTCGACCTTTCCGGCCGCAGCTTGCCTTCCTCTGCCTTGACACGGGCAACAATCTCCTCAGCCTGTTCACCCTGTTGGACTAACTGCTTCCAGGTGCGGCTTTCAGCAACTCCTATTTGAGCAAGGAGTGAGGTTTGGAGATTGTGGCGGCATGTTTCCACCAGGGTGGCCTGGGTCATACCGCTTGGGCACCGGAGTGCCGTGTTCCGAAATCTTTCCACGAAAGATTTGACGGACTCCCCTCTCCGCTGTTTGGTAGCTAAAAGGGTGGGCATTGTGACTTCGGAGTCATCTTCGAAGAAGCGTGTCAAGAACAGCTTCTCTAGATCCCCCCAGTTCTTGATAGAACCCTCCGGGAGCTTCATAAACCACTCAAAAGCCAACCCTTTCAGGGTGCCGATGAACAGTCGCGCCAGGATGGCGTCATTATCTACCACATTCCCGGTCTGGGATTTGAAGTAGTAGATGTGCTGGTTGGGTGACCCCTTCCCGTCGAATGCTTGGAGGGTTGGAGCCTTGAACTTAGGAGGGTATGGACTAAGTCCCACTCAGCCGGATAGGGCCGGACCACTCCAGCTTCTTGGAGGTCCTTGCGATTGGCAAGGGCCTCGAGGCGTCGTTCTAATTGACTCATCCTCTTAGCATGAGTCTTCTCCTGGTCTTGGTCGCTTCTTGCCTGCGACGAGGGCTTGGACACATCCGAGGTAGATCGTCGTGTCTCGTCGGAAGATTCGGAGGGTGGGCTTCCTCCCTTTCTCCCTTTCCCCTTCGGTCGTCTAGGAGGAGATCTCGCTCTTTCTTCAAGCAATTTCTCAAGCATATGCTTGAGGGAGTCAATGGATCTCTGTTGAGAGGCGATTATATCCATCTGGTGCTTCTGCGTCTGTTCTAAACGCCTGGCCGTCTCCTCAGGAGTGTCTGCCATGTAGGCGGAAGCCTCCTTCTCGACGGAAGAGTTTGAAGCCTGCGACTCCACTATAGCGGAGTGAGAATCACCCATTCTAATGCCGCGGGCTAAGGCATTATAGTCAATTGGGGGAATGGCCCCTGTCCGGGTGCGAGTGTGTTGATACACCCCTTCCGGCTCAGAGTCAGATTCCTCTGGGTTGACCATTGGTTGTTTTCCCTTGCTTCTGCTAGTCATGTTTGCAGTAAGCTCCGGGTATTCAACATCTGAGAAGGTTCTCCTCCTGTGGGAGCGTCTTCTTTTGGCTGACGGGGGAATCAGGGTCAGCTGTCTGATTAAGGACTGCTGGTGCACGCCTGATCCATAATGGCATCCAGAGAGCATATGGATGAGTTGCTGACAGCAGCATGACGAAGTGGCTTGATTGGCACTTCTTTTCCTTGTCAAATAATCCCTCAAATCCGTGGGAGGGGGATTAAAGAGACTGGTCTCGCAACGTCGAAGATGGGAGACAGTCATGTGCTGTTCAGCCTGGACGCAGACTTCAGGGACGCGGCTCTCATGACGCGGCTGTATGACGCGCGCGCGAGTCTCGCGTTGCTGCCTGATGCGTTTAGGCAGAGTTGCTTGAGAGAGAGTGGGCTGCTGGGCCCCACGCCTATGAGTGCGTACTTCCTGCGTTTGAAAAGACGCGGAGGTTTCACCCTGGCGTTTGATGAGTTGGTCCTCAGAGGATTCAGCTTGAGGGGTCTCGCGTTTGGGTCGCCAAACGCGGACCTCACGCACTGGACGAGGTGCGGGCAAGGCATCAGATTGTACGCCGCGTCCACCCCCAGTCAGACAACCAACGGTTCCGACTTGGAGTTGACGCGCGCGTCTCCTCTGTCGACGCTCAGCATTCCGATTGCGTCGAGGAGGTGGAGAGAAACCAACAACATCCTGGTTTATAGAACCAAGAGTGTTCACCACGCGGGTCTCCTGAGAGACGTTGACGCGGGTATTCTGCGCGACGCAGTTGATCGCAGCAGCAGTGGTGCCTGGGACCACGCGGGCCTTCTGGGAGGCGTTGGCGCGTGTGTTCTGTGCGACGCGGTTGATCGCAACAGCAGTGCCGGAGGTCACGCGGGCCTTCTGGGAGGCGTTGGCGCGTGAACTTGTCTTGGCACAGTGGGCATCGGCACCCGGCAGAGCCTCAGATTGGGCTTCGGGTAGCTTCTCAGTTGAGACCCTGCGGCAGACGCGGGTCTTTGGGCTCTTGGAGCCAGAAGAGAGGAGCTCTTCATACTTCGCCTGGTCGAACTCGACAACGAGTGTTTCGACCATCTTCCCCTTACGGAGAACATCATCCTGCTCCACGATCTGTTCGTCAGTGACGAAAGTAGTCCCCAACGGAGTCGCCATCTCTTGTTTGACACGGAGAGGGGTTGGCTGGTGTAACGTTTCCTGGAATCAGATGGAAAAGATTACAGCCGGCTTAATCTTCCGGTTACAAGGGAGGGGGAATATTGAATCTTGAATTCCCCCTTTGTTTAGTGCTGGGTTCTTCGTGTGGCGGTGGAGAGTGAATCTTGTTCTCCGTTGACCGGATGACTGTTCGGACCGTCGGGGATCTTCTCTTCGGTCGGTAGAGGGAGTAACTCAGCTCCGTCTACCAAAACTCTAGAAGAGGAGGTAGGCGAAGAGCGGCTAGTACTCAGTAAGCTCGCTGAAGGGTTTTCTCTCTCTCTGTCGGTGATCTCTCTTTTACCCGATAATTGTCGACCTTAATTGTCGTCGTTCATCGTCCTCCCTTCAATAGTGACGGGACTATTTATAGGGTTTTTAGGGGGTGATCGTGCCCCCTAAAAGTGCTCCACGATGAGGGCCAACTTCCCCGCTACATGGGCGGTGGATGGCGCCATAATCGGGGTAGTTGCAACCGAGACGTGGGTGTCGAGCCGACGCGTCTTGATGCTGAGACGCGGGCTTCGGGCCGACGCGCCTTGATGCTGAGACGCGGGCTTCGGGCCGACGCGCCTTGATGCTGAGACGCGGGCTTCGGGCTGACGCGCCTTGATGCTGAGACGCGGGCTTCGGGCTGACGCGCCTTGATGCTGAGACGCGGGCTTCGGGCTGACGCGCCTTGATTGTCACATTTAGCCTTGCGCCTGGATCTTGGATCTCTGTGTTTTGGTGGCTTGTCTTGGTGATTTTTAGACAGCCTATATTGATCCACAAGTAGTCATGCATCATCTGAACATCAAGCTTGACACGCTAAGCCAGTCAAGCAACAACAATGCCGATTTTGAGGCTATTGAAGCCGAAGTCTATAAACTCATTGCATGTGGCTTCATACGGGAGGAACAACATCCAGATCGGGTTGCTAACATCGTCCCCATTCTCAAGAAGAATGAAAAATACGAATCTATATTGACTACCGTGATCTTAATACAGTCCGTCCTAAAGACGAAGTTCCATTGTCCATCACCGATGTCATGATTGACAATACCTGCGGATTTGAAAGAACGTCTTTCATGGGCGGCTTTTTAGGGTACAATCAAATTAAGATGTATCCAGGGGATGAGAAACACACTTCATTCCGAACACCGTTGGGGGTATATTGCTATACCGTGTGCTCTTTGGATTAAAGAACGTAGGAGCAACATATCAACGGGCAATGAGTACAACTTTCGTGACCATCTAAGAAAGACGGTAGAATGTTATGTTAATGACATCGCTGTCAAAAGTCGTAATAAGAATGACCACCTTCACGACTTGAGAACAATGTTCGACATAATGCGGGCTCCTCAACTGAAGATGAATCCGACAAAATCCTTCTTGGGGGTTTCGAGTGGAAAGTTCCTGGGATTCATTGTTACCTCAAAGGGAATTCATCTTGACCCAGACAAAGTCAAAGCTATTCAGAACATGCATCCACCTAAGAATCTCAAAGAACTTAGGGGCCTACAGGGTAGACTGGCTTATATCAGAAGATTCATCACAAGCCTCTCGGGCCGCTATCAACCATTCACTTGACTCATGAAAAAGGGTGTCTCGTTTGTATGGGATCAAGCCTATTAAGAAGCTTATGAAGATATCAAAAGATATCTCATTAAACTGTTGGCCCAAAGGCCTTCCACTCTAGTTTTGATGATGATTAACTCATGTAGTTATGTGTACTAATAATTTGTGATTTTAGTTTCAGATCATTAATCAAGTTATTAGTTGGTGAAAGCTTCCACACATCTTTCACAAGTTTATTCAAGAGCCCGAGCGTCAAAGATCACATATAGCACTTGCTCGATGGATCAAGGAGTTTTGGGATCGAGTCGGCTTTGGAGTTTGCGCTCTACAAGAAGACTTCGGTACCATAGTTTAGTTTTGTGTTTAGATCCAAATTTGTAAAGATTAGAACAGTATGATTATGCTCAAGTTCACAACACACACGTTTCATGTTTTGAATATTGGTTTTTGGTTTTTTCGGTTTTAGGTTTAACCGATCTTGGTTTTCATGAATGGATAGATCAAAACAAGTTTACATGGTTTAATGTATATATGATTTGTTCTATATACATGCATGCTTTAATTTCCTAGACAAACTTAGTTTTGACTCCCTTATTCATGTGTTATATGTTTTGGTATTTTTGACCAAAACATATTTTGGAATTAATGACAAAAACATGGATATATATTTGTTTCATGTATATTAGATTTTATCCATATGCATCATGCTTCAAAGTGTTTAAATATCATGTTTTTGTATTGGAAGAGTTTTGGACAAAACGTATTTTCTATTCATAATCCAAGTTTTAGAAAATACAGTTTTTGGTTTTTGGTATAAATGATAAGACACAAAAATAGTTCATATTGATTGATATTTGAGCTAAACTTTTTACCACATGATTATATATCAATGCAAAATGATAAAACTATTTTTGGTGATTTTAGAAATGATAAAAGAATTTTTAAATATGTTTCTAACCCAGTTTTCTGTTCCAGGTTTCACCAGTCGACTAAGTCAACTGACCAAGTCGACTAGGATGAAGTCGGTCGACCGGGCCGGTCGACCGACGTGCACAGATCTGTGCACGTTTGGAGACACTGGGACGGTCGACCGGACCAGTCGACCGGACTGAGAGCAGAGCTCTCTGTTTGTTTGGGTCGACCGGGGCGGTCGACCGGTAGCTGCCAACGGGCAAAAATTGACCGTTGGGCGGTCGACCGGAACGGTCGACCGGCAGGGTTATTTTGGCAAAATCTGCTGCCAACGGCTAGTTTCCAGATTTGCCTATAAATACCCCATTTGCAAGAGTTTTTCTCTAAGATTTTTTGTGCGAATTTTTCCTTACTCTCTGGTGTTTTCACAGCAATTAAAAGAGGTTTTTGGATTCAAATTGAACAATCTTTTTGGTGTTTTTATTAGGGTTTGAAAAACCAAAGAAAAGAGATTTTAGGAAAAGTTTTTGTTTGAACTTCACTATCTTCATTTCTATTTTTTCCCAAAGATTTTCTTTGAGTTGCTGGTTTCAAATCCCTTGGTTTTCTCCACACTTAAGCAAAAATCTACTATCTTTTCTATAGGATCTTTGTGTGTGGGAAAAGAGATTGTTTGTGGTTGTTGTTGAACCACCAAGTTGTAAACCCTCTACACTTTGCTTTGTGCTTTTCCCTCTTGGGTTGAGGAGGTTGTTTGTGCAAGTGGTTTGTATCCCTCAAGTTGTGAGGTGATCCTTGCTTGGCTTTGTGCTAATCCCTCGGGTTGTGAGGTGATTGTTTGTTGGCTTGGAGTTGTGCCTCAAGGAGGAGGTTGTGTTTGTAAGGAGAGGAGTTGGGTACTCCTTGTATTGTGATTGCCCCCAATCCTCGGTGGAGGTTCCCTTTGTGGGAGTCCTTTGTGGACAAGCTAGTGGACTTAAAATCCTTCTGGGTGAAGGCGGGGATGTAGAGCTGGGTGCTCGAACCTCGAAACATATCTTGGTGTTTGCGCTTGTTCATTGACTCTTACTCTCTCTCTTTACTTTGTGCCTTGCATCTATTCATATTGCTCATACATACTTATATGCTTGGCTTGGTTGTGTGCATCCCTTGTTGAAATTGCAAATTAGTTTTTAATTCCGCATTGAGTTGACTAGATTAGCATAATCACCTATTCACCTCCCCTCTAGGTGATCTTTCAATTGGTATCAGAGCTAGCGCTCCTGATATTTAGGTTTAACCACCTAGGAGTGAGATCTTGGTTTGCTAATCTTCATTTATATTGTTCATTTGCACTCATTTAGTTTGCTCTCATGGATAGCCCTCCCATGTTTGACCATATTAGACTTGATGCTTGGAAGGCCAATATGAGTAGCCATTTGAAAAGACTAGGACATCTAGTTTATCAAGCCTCCACTATGGAATCATTCCCCAATAGTAGCAAGCATAAGAAGGCAAATGCATTAGCACTTAGAACACTTAGAGCATCTCTAGGTGAACATCTTTTACCCGTGTTTAATCATTATGACTCGGCTTTTGCAGTTTGGAGCTTATTGACGTCTCCCGAGCTTCAAGGATTATCAACAAGATGAGGAGATCTAAGAGAGAAAAGTCCGAAGAGCATTGCTTCATGGTCCAAGGGAAAAACTCCCTTGAGGTACAATCGGATTCTCAATTAGATAATAGCTCTAGTTCCTATTGCCATGGTTGTTTTGAAGTTCAAACTTTAAATTTGGAACTTGCTCAAAAGCTTGAGAATTTATTGAAAAAACACAATCTTTGAAAGAGGACAACCTTGTTTTGAAAAATGAATTAAAGGATTTGTGTTCTAATTTTGAATTGATTTTGCAAGAAAAGGAAGAGATCACTAGTGAACGTGACTCACTAAGATCTCAACTAGACCTTGCCTTGATGAGATTGAGATTTTGAAAAACAAAAATGATTGTAATGATGTTGTGAAGCACAATGAGGTTTTATCTTCTAAATTGGATTTTGATTTAAAAGATAACCTTGTTTTGAAAAATAAAATTGATTCTATTACAAAAGAATTGGATTTGGTTTAAAGAAAAATGAATCTTTAAAAATTGAAATTTATTCTCATGTGTGCCATGCTAGTATAGCTTTTTCTTCTTCTATCACACCTATTGCATGCTCCACTTTATCTTCCACTATTGAAAAAGATATAAATATTTTGAAGAAAAGTGTTGAATGTTTGGGCTCCACTTTGAGCCAATGCACATTGAATCATACACGTTTGGAAACCTTGGTTCGCAAGAAAACAAGGTCCATCTTTGCATTGTCACCCTTCACGGCATACACATGCTTTCCACGGTCACCACCATTGCACGTATGCTCATGTGTACACATGTACACATTGTGGCCGAAAAGGTCATCTTTCTAGATTTGTTATGATCGTATCTATCATGAAAATTTAGCAACTAATCTTGTTTGGGTTAGAAAGGATACTAACCCCCGTGGACCCACAAAGAAATGGGTACCAAAGACCACCTCTATACTTTTTGATGTAGGTGGGAGCTCTCGCAAAACGTGAGAGTGTTGGTGCCTTCGAGTGGATGCGTTCCATGCCTAAAGAGAACCATTTGGATGCTTCACTCTCAAGGAGATTTGGTGGGAGGACCACCGTGGTTTGGAGAATTAGAGATGCACCTTCATCGGTTTTGGTATCATTCTCTAACTCCCATTTTTATTTGCATGCTTGTCATGTTCATCTATTTATAGCATGCCTGGTTTATTGTTCATTATGCTTATGCCATACTCTTTAGAATAGTGTTATACATGTTTAGTTACTTGAGCACCCATGTCTTATATGGATCTATATTTAGTGTTCTCACCTTGTTTAAACTAACATGTATGTCCTAGATCTAATGCACATGCATATGCATTATGACCATTTGGATGTTTATGATTCTTGTTTTATTGTTTCATGATTAGTATGATGTTTGTCATGTTTATTAGACTCATGCTTTACATGATTAGTTATTGAGACACCCATGATTAGTATGGACCCATATTTTGTGTTCTCCTTATGTTTTAGCTATCATGTTAATCATAAGATCTTATGCATATGTCTTTGTCATGCAAATCATATGGTTGACTATGACTTTTTGTTTAATAATTCATGTTTTGATTATTATGTTTATCATGTTGAGTTATGATTCCCGTTTCATGCTTAATGATTTGATTACTTGTTTAGATGTTAGTTTCATTAAGACTAGAATTTATACTTGCACATGTAGTGGGACACAAATAAATCTTTATATATGTTTGTGCTTGGATGCTAATTTGTACCCATTAAATGTGTTAGTATAGCCTAGTTTTGATGATTCATGCATTTTAAACTTGTATTCCTATTTTTGGATTTGTTTTATGTGTATGAGTTTTCATTTCATGTATATGTTTATTTTGCAAACCTTAAGATATACATGTATACCCTTTGAGTCATTTGCTTTTCATGCAAATCTATATATATGAACTCAATTGTGTTTAGGGATATGTATGTATACTTATTGTGTTGACAATTCATACATATACCTTGAAATGAAATTAGATTTGGTGAAAATTTAGTTTTTCTTGATTTCGTGTTTATTGTTTAACTTCATGTATATGTCCATCTTGTCCAAACTATCATTATACATATACATTCTTGAGCCACGTGCCTTCATGCATATACTTTTGTGGACTCATTATGTTAGGATATGTATGTATACTTTAGTTTGTACATGACATACATATGCCTTGAAGTTTAAATCGTTTGGATGAATTTCATGTTTACTAAGTGATTTCACATTTATAATGAATCTCTTGTTTTTAAGATGATTTCAATTGGTGATTTCACATCTTAGATGAATTTCTTTTGGTAATGAAAATCTAGTTTTTCAAGTTTTCATGTTTTCAAGGAATTTCATATGAGCTTAATTGAATATTTCATGTCGATATGTGTCACATTATACTTGTACACTCACTTTATTAGTTTACTCATGATTGTTTTCATGAGAATTTGAATGAGCTTTATGGACTTTGAGTGTTTAGTGATCATGTGATTTACATGTGTTTCATGAAAAAACAACTTTGTTTTATTCCTTGCTTGAAGGATTTCGTACTAGTTTTAAAAGTTTTTCCTATAACTAGTTCGTATTCTTCACTATGGTAGAGATTTTCAAACATACTACATTTTCAAATCTATTTTTGAAAACCCCTACCTTTATGGGAGGATGGATGGGAGATCATGTTCTGTATGCTTTAAATGAAAATCATTAAAACTTGAACCATGATTGGGAGGTAGTTATATGAGATATACATTTGATCTTATTGTTATTTTAATTGGTATCATTGAATTCTTTCAATTGGTATCAATCTTGACATTTCTTGTATACTCATATGTGTATGTATGTATGTATGCTTCATTCCAAGAATATCAATTTCTATTGGTATCTATTTTTCATACATGTATATGTTTTATTTGTGCTTATTATATCCCTATATCTTTAAGCACAAAATCTTGTTTATGCTAGTGCTTGAGTTTCAATTTTGCTTCAATTGATTACTTTTAAATTGGTATCAAGCCTAAGCATTATTTTAGTTGGTATTTCATAAAGGGGGAGAAAATTTGATTTTGTCTTTCAATTGATAATTTTTCAATTGGTATTTGATTCCCACTCCCTTACTTTATGATTGAAAATTTCAAATTGGTATCATATGTTTAAAATGAAAATGATTTACAATTGGTATCAAAACATTTGTGTTTAGACATTCAAAATTCATTATGTTCTAATTGGTATCAAGATTTTCATATGTTTTTTGCTTAAAAATTGGTATCAATATTGTTTTTGTTTCCTTCCATTGGTATCAAGATGCTATTCTTTGACATATTTTCAATTGGTACCTTAATTGATTGTCACCCTTATTTGGTTTTGTTTTTTAGACAAAAAAAAGGGGAAAATATTATTTTTATTGATTTTCTATTGATTTGGATTTGCTTTTACCCCTTATTTAAGATTGACTCTTTGTATCAAAAAGAAAGAAGATTTTGTTTTTGTTTTTACCCCTTTGTTGATGATTGACAAAAAGGGGGAGAAGAATTTGGGTTTATATATGCATGTTTTTGTTTGCATATATTAAGTTTAATTTAGTTTAATTTTAATTGGTATCTAAAGAATGTTTTGTAATTGGATGTTTTGTAATTGGTACCTAGAGTATAATTGGTATCCAGAGCATGTTTTGTTTAAACATTTCATTGGAATTGGTATCTAGAGCAGTTTTGTTTTAACATTTCATTGGTATCTAGAACCCGTTTATGCATAGATATGCATGTTTCATGTTTCATGTTTAAGAGCCTTCATTGCATATTCATTATGTTTATTTGGTTATGCATGAGCTAAGGGGAGCTTCTTTGAAGCTTAACTTTAATCCATGCATATATAACTCCATGAGTTTTGTCATCATCAAAAAGGGGGAGATTGATGGCCCAAAGGCCTTCCACTCTAGTTTTGATGATGATTAACTCATGTAGTTATGTGTACTAATAATCTTGTGATTTTAGTTTCAGATCATTAATCAAGTTATTAGTGGTGAAAGCTTCCACACATCTTTCACAAGTTGATTCAAGAGCCCGAGCGTCAAAGATCACATATAGCACTTGCTCGATGGATCAAGAAGTTTTGGGATCGAGTCAGCTTTGGAGTTTGCGCTCTACAAGAAGACTTCGGTACCATAGTTTAGTTTTGTGTTTAGATCCAAATTTGTAAAGATTAGAACAGTATGATTATGCTCAAGTTCACAACACACACGTTTCATGTTTTGAATATTGGTTTTGGTTTTTCGGTTTTAGGTTTAACCGATCTTGGTTTTCATGAATGGATAGATCAAAACAAGTTTACATGGTTTAATGTATATATGATTTGTTCTATATACATGCATGCTTTAATTTCCTAGACAAATTTAGTTTGACTCCCTTATTCATTGTTATATGTTTGGTATTTTTGACAAAACATATTTTGGAATTAATGACAAAAACATGGATATATATTTGTTTCATGTATATTGGATTTTTATCCATATGCATCATGCTTCAAAGTGTTTAAATATCATGTTTTTGTATTTGGAAGAGTTTTGGACAAAACGTATTTTCTATTCATAATCCAAGTTTTAGAAAATACAGTTTTTGGTTTTTGGTATAAATGATAAGAAACAAAAATAGTTCATATTGATTGATATTTGAGCTAAACTTTTTACCACATGATTATATATCAATGCAAAATGATAAAACTATTTTTGTGATTTTTAGAAATGATAAAAGAATTTTAAATATGTTTCTAACCCAGGTTTCTGTTCCGGGCTTTCACCAGTCGACTAAGTCAACTGACCAAGTCGACTAGGATGAAGTCGGTCGACCGGGCCGGTCGACCGACGTGCACAGATCTGTGCACGTTTGGAGACACTGGGACGGTCGACCGGAACCGGTCGACGGACTGAGAGCAGAGCTCTCTGTTTGTTTGGGTCGACCGGGGCGGTCGACCAGTAGCTGCCAACGGGCAAAAATTGACCGTTGGGCGGTCGACGGGACCGGTCGACGGGCAGGGTTATTTGGCAAAATCTGCTGCCAACGGCTAGTTTCCAGATTTGCCTATAAATACCCCATTTGCAAGAGTTTTTCTCTAAGATTTTTGTGCGAATTTTTCCTTACTCTCTGGTGTTTTCACAGCAATTAAAAGAGTTTTTGGATTCAAATTGAACAATCATTTTGGTGTTTTATTAGGGTTTGAAAAACAAAGAAAAGAGATTTGGGAAAAGTTTTTGTTTGAACTTCACTATCTTCATTTCTATTTTTTCAAAGATTTTCTTTGAGTTGCTGGTTTCAAATCCCTTGGTTTTCTCCACACTTGAGCAAAAACTACTATCTTTTCTATAGGATCTTTGTGTGTGGGAAAAGAGATTGTTTGTGGTTGTTGTTGAACCACCAAGTTGTAAACCCTCTACACTTTGCTTTGTGCTTTTCACTCTTGGGTTGAGGAGGTTGTTTGTGCAAGTGGTTTGTATCCCTCAAGTTGTGAGGTGATCCTTGCTTGGCTTTTGTGCTAATCCCTCGGGTTGTGAGGTGATTGTTGTTGGCTTGGAGTTGTGCTCAAGGAGGAGGTTGTGTTTGTAAGGAGAGGAGTTGGGTACTCCTTGTATTGTGATTGCCCCAATCCTCGTGGAGGTTCCTTTGTGGGAGTCCTTGTGGACAAGCTAGTGGACTTAAAATCCTTCTGGGTGAAGGCGGGGATGTAGAGCTGGGTGCTCGAACCTCGAAACATATCTTGGTGTTTGCGCTTGTTCATTGACTCTTACTCTCTCTCTTTACTTTGTGCCTTGCATCTATTCATATTGCTCATACATACTTATATGCTTGGCTTGGTTGTGTGCATCCCTTGTTGAAATTGCAAATTAGTTTTTAATTCCGCATTGAGTTGACTAGATTAGCATAATCACCTATTCACCCCCCTCTAGGTGATCTTTCATTGGTATCAGAGCTAGCGCTCGGATTTAGGTTTAAACACCTAGGAGTGAGATCTTGGTTTGCAATCTTCATTTATATTGTTCATTTGCACTCATTTTAGTTTGCTTTCATGGATAGCCTCCCATGTTTGACCATATTAGACTTGATGCTTGGCAGGCCAATATGAGTAGCCATTTGAAAAGACTAGGACATCTAGTTTATCAAGCCTCCACTATAGAATCATTCCCCAATAGTAGCAAGCATAAGAAGGCAAATGCATTAGCACTTAGAACACTTAGAGCATCTCTAGGTGAACATCTTTTACCCGTGTTTAAATCATTATGACTCGGCTTTTGCAGTTTGGAGCTTATTGACGTCTCCCGAGCTTCCAAGGATTATCAACAAGATGAGGAGATCTAAGAGAGAAAAGTCCGAAGAGCATGCTTCATGGTCCAAGGGAAAACTCCCTTGAGGTACAATCAGATTCTCAATTAGATAATAGCTCTAGTTCTATTGCCATGGTTGTTTTGAAGTTCAAACTTAAATTTGGAACTTGCTCAAAAGCTTGAGAATTTATTGGAAAAAAACACAATCTTTGAAAGAGGACAACCTTGTTTTGAAAAATAAATTAAAGGATTTGTGTTCTAATTTTGAATTGGTTTTGCAAGAAAAGGAAAGAATCACTAGTGAACGTGACTCACTAAGATCTCAACTAGACCTTGCCCTTGATGAGATTGAGATTTTGAAAAACAAAAATGATTGTAATGATGTTGTGAAGCACAATGAGGTTTTATCTTCTAAATTGGATTTGTTTTAAAAGATAAACCTTGTTTTGAAAATAAAATTGATTCTATTACAAAAGAATTGGATTTGGTTTAAAGAAAAATGAATCTTTAAAAATTGAAAATTTATTCTCATGTGTGCCATGCTAGTATAGCTTCTTCTTCTTCTATCACACTATTGCATGCTCCACTTTATCTTCCACTATTGAAAAAGATATAAATATTTTGAAGAAAGTGTCGAATGTTTGGGCTCCACTTTGAGCCAATGCACATTGAATCATACACGTTTGGAAACTTGGTTCGCAAGAAACAAGATCCATCTTTGCATGGTCACCCTTCACGGCATACACATGCTTTCCACGGTCACCACCATTGCACGTATGCTCATGTGTACACATGTACACATTGTGGCCGAAAAGGTCATCTTTCTAGATTTTGTTATGATCGTATCTATCATGAAAATTTAGCAACTAATCTTGTTTGGGTTAGAAAGGATACTAACCCCCGTGGACCCACAAAGAAATGGGTACCAAAGACCACCTCTACTTTTTGATGTAGGTGGGAGCTCTCGCAAACGTGAGAGTGTGGTGCCTTGGACGTGGATGCGTTCCGTGCCTAAAGAGAACCATTTGGATGCTTCACTCTCAAGGAGATTTGGTGGGAGGACCACCGTGGGTTTGGAGAATTAGAGATGCACCTTCATCGGTTTGGTATCATTCTCTAACTCCCATTTTTATTTGCATGCTTGTCATGTTCATCTATTATAGCATGCCATGGTTTATTGTTCATTATGCTTATGCCATACTCTTTAGAATAGTGTTATACATGTTTAGTTACTTGAGCACCCATGTCTTATATGTGGATCTATATTTAGTGTTCTCACCTTGTTTAAACTAACATGTATGGCCTAGATCTAATGCACATGCATATGCATTATGACCATTTGGATGTTTATGATTCTTGTTTTATTGTTTCATGATTAGTATGATGTTTGTCATGTTTATTAGACTCATGCTTTACATGATTAGTTGTTGAGACACCCATGATAGTATGGACCATATTTTGTGTTCTCCTTTGTTTTAGCTATCATGTAATCATAAGATCTTATGCATATGTCTTGTCATGCAAATCATATGGTTGACTATGACTTTTTGTTTTAATATTCATGTTTTGATTATTATATTTATCATGTTGAGTTATGATTCCCGTTTCATGCTTAATGATTTGATTACTTGTTTAGATGTTAGTTTTCATTAAGAGTAGAATTTATACTTGCACATGTAGTGGGACACAAATAAATCTTTATATATGTTTGTGCTTGGATGCTAATTTGTACCATTAAATGTGTTAGTATAGCCTAGTTTTGATGATTCATGCATTTTAAACTTGTATTCCTATTTTGGATTTGTTTTATGTGTATGAGTTTTCATTTCATGTATATGTTTATTTTGCCAAACCTTAAGATATACATGTATACCCTTTGAGTCATTTGCTTTTCATGCAAATCTATATATATGAACTCAATTGTGTTAGGGATATGTATGTATAACTTATTGTGTTGACAATTCATACATATACCTTGAAATGAAATTAGATTTGGTGAAAATTTAGTTTTTCTTGATTTCGTGTTTATTTGTTTAACTCATGTATATGTCCATCTTGTCCAAACTATCATTTATACATATACATCCTTGAGCCACGTGCCATTCATGCATATACTTTTGTGGACTCATTATGTTTAGGATATGTATGTATACTTTAGTTTGTACATGACATACATATGCCTTGAAGTTTAAATCGTTTGGATGAATTTCATGTTTACTAAGTGATTTCACATTTATAATGAATCTCTTGTTTTTAAGATGATTTCAATGGTGATTTCACATCTTAGATGAATTTCTTTTGGTAATGAAAATCTAGTTTTTCAAGTTTTCATGTTTTCAAGGAATTTCATATGAGCTTAATTGAATATTTTCATGTCGATATGTGTCACATTATACTTGTACACTCACTTTATTAGTTTACTCATGATTTGTTTTCATGAGAATTTGAATGAGCTTTATGGACTTTGAGTGTTTAGTGATCATGTGATTTACATGTGTTTCATGAAAAACAACTTTGTTTTATTCCTTGCTTGAAGGATTTCGTACTAGTTTTAAAAGTTTTCCTATAACTAGTTCGTATCTTCACTATGGTAGAGATTTTCAAACATACTACATTTCAAATCTATTTGAAAACCCCTACCTTTATGGAGGATGGATGGGAGATCATGTTCTTGTATGCTTTAAATGAAAATCATTTAAAACTTGAACCATGATTGGGAGGTAGTTATATGAGATATACATTTGATCTTATTTGTATTTTAATTGGTATCATTGAATTCTTTCAATTGGTATCAATCTTGACATTTCTTGTATACTCATATGTGTATGTATGTATGTATGCTTCATTCCAAGAATATCAATTTCTATTGGTATCTATTTTTCATACATGTATATGTTTATTTGTGCTTATTATATCCCTATATCTTTAAGCACAAAATCTGTTTATGCTAGTGCTTGAGTTTCAATTTGCTTCAATTGATTACTTTAAATTGGTATCAAGCCTAAGCATTATTTTAGTTGGTATTTCATAAAGGGGGAGAAAATTTGATTTTGTCTTTCAATTGATAATTTTCAATTGGTATTGATTCCCACTCCCTTACTTTATGATTGAAAATTTCAAATTGGTATCATATGTTTAAAATGAAATGATTTACAATTGGTATCAAAACATTTGTGTTTAGACATTCAAAATTCATTATGTTCTAATTGTATCAAGATTTTCATATGTTTTTTGCTTAAAATTGGTATCAATATTTTTT